>CABEEJ010002145.1:59005-122216 GCA_901482245.1 Timema douglasi
GGGAGTTCTACTTTTTGTGGCTTTCAATAGTTACCTAACAATTTTTTTTTAAACATTAAATTATTATTTGTTTTATATATTTATAAAAACGATTCATGCTGTTTTCCAGACTACAAGATAAGCAGTGATCTTTCAGAATTCCGGAATTTGTTCGGAAGACTAATTAGAATGTAACCAAATAATTGAAAAGGTGAAACATTCCGGATGAAGGCACGGATAAACCACAAACCTTCAAGTTCAATTCCACTACTGTGAAAGTATAACAATCGTGCAACTTTGAGCATCTTATTTATTTGCTCCGTTTATCTAGACACTAAACAAGGGGGAGGATGATGGCAAGGGTGATGACATCATTTGCGATCTATCTGACCAAACCGTGTGATGACGCTACTTAATTTTTAAATATCTACTGAAAAGAGCAAAAAATAAAAGTGTTACTAAACTTTGTTTTCTCGTAAGCTAGCAATTAAATTAATTTATTTCTTGTTACTCTTTAAACAACTATATTATTAATTGTAAAGTACTAATCTATGCTATTAATTTAAATCCTTCATTGCACTATTAAAGCATAAAACATATTAAAAATTATTTTTTTTGTGGCAAATTCTATTTATTCTTCGGAATTAGGAAAATGCAAAACCTTTATAGATCTAAATACATTTTCCACAGTTTGTTGTTTTGTTTGATAATAATGAAAGAAACGACATAGCTTTTTTATATGAATGCACTATGCTGGCAGCCGGGGTTCAATCCTCGGTCCCGGCACAGATATATCTGATTACCAAACCCTTCCTTCACCTCTGACAAGACATCTTGTGAATGTGAGGAATGCCAGGCCTCCACCGTGGTTCGGATTCCACGTTAAACTGTAGGTCCTTCATTTCATCTCATAATCACCCTACCATTACACATTAGCGTAAGTGCGTAAAACCCGAACGGTTAGTAAGACGCGGTGCTAATAATAATAATAATAATAATAATAATAATAATATACGAATGCAAAAATTCCAAGCAAGTGTTGGCTTTGTTATCATTCTGTAGCGTACTTTAGAGTGAAATTTTGGGACAGTTTCGTAGTCAAATTGAGTACGCCTCAAGTTCGGTGCTACACTAAACACAAGACCCTACCTAAGCTCGAATGGAATGGGCCAGTTTACCATATGATACTGGTTTAGTCCATTCTGGTTTAGGTAGGTGTAGTCTTGTGTTTAGTGTAGCACCGAACCTGAAGCATACTAAATCTGACTATGAAACTGTCCCAAGGTATGTTCTTGGCAAACGTTCTCAATAATTACAATCTTAATTACTAATTGTAGTACAGTTAACGTTCTAGTTAACCAGTGGCAATGTCGAAGGTTAACGTGGGCCTACCTACTTAGGCGGGGCTTACATCTTTCAAGTAGCTTGAATCTTGCTTTCACGTTTACATAATATCAAGTAAAAATTGAACATTTAAGCCAAAAATTGCTTCAAGTGAGGTGATAGGAGGCTTGTGCGGCTCAGTAATTCATATATTATGTGAAAGTGTGATAAATACGAGGGGGATTCAGCACCTCTTTTAAAGAGAGTTGGCGGGAGAAGATTCAGAAGGTTATTTTATTTCAGCTAATAGTTTTTTTTAAAATGAGGTGTCCCTCACGGTAGTTTTTGTGTCTCACAAAATATCAACTTTCTTATAGGTTTCTAAGGAAAAAAACTGTGTCTTCGCTATTTCCCCTTTTAGCCATGGTTACTAACCTTTATTTATATACTAAAATCAAATCAACCAAACACAATCAACAAAGGTATTCAGCCTAATAACTCAGAAAGTATTGAGTTAAAAATATATTATAATAATATAAAATAGGCACGCAACTTGAATGAATTCATTATTGACAGTCGTTTACACTTTTCAAGTGGTCTTTAAGTCAACTCAAAAAAGCTTCAAGTTTCAAGTAAGAAGTAGACCGGTCCTCTACTTTACTTTAATCTAAATTTCACTTGAAACTTGAATTCAAGCGTTGTAACGTGCTAACGGCTAGTTAGTACGTACACTCGAAATACCTAATATACATGATTATCACTATGAATGCAAGAACTAATAAAGTCTAATAATGTGTGACAGATATAGATTCAGTGTGACATTATATTGATGGAAAAGTCCGTACTTAATGAAAATGCCCCAAATGATAGTTCGACACGACTTAGATGAGCTACAACAAACGAATATCTAACACCTGAGTCGGTCGTTGAAGAAGTGAGGAGTGGCTTTCTTGGGGTGTACTCAGCGGCCGTGAGCTAGCTCTAGTTGTCGCTTGGCTAATTTTTAGGAAATTACCCCTCTCCCTCTCCTTCCCTTGTAAAAATACCTTCCTGAAAACGTCAGTCCATCTTGTATAAAACAGCCATCCCTCGCTTCACATCTTGTATTCTATTGTATCGATTAGTCGGAGGAACAACTTGGACGTAAACCTACATCGGCGGACTAGGCAACTGGTGATTACGATGTGTTAGACGTCGGTCTCTCCTCCTCACCGCTGATGAAGCCACGTCTGAGACAATGAGTATTTGGGTTAAGTAATCTTCGTTAGGATTTTTGTGCTCTATTTTACTATGTCCATATGGCATAGTTTTGAATGACGGGCTTTATGCTCTATTTATCTAGGTTCATAAAACATGGTTTTGTTTGTCAGTGTTTCTGACTTAAGACATAGTGTTAAATACCATGGAAATGTCTTGAAACCCTAAACTGTAAGGCCATGCTTAGGATCACATAATGATGGAAATTAGGTCATCCAATGCTTTGTTCAATGACCTAATTAGGTCCATGACTGATAACAGTCTCTAATATTTCTAATAGTGTATCTTTTTACGGTGAGCAATCTGTGTGAGCGCTACTAGTCCATAGTAGTGGCTCGCGGGGTGTAGTGTATTGTCTCCGGCCCCCTTCAGGCAGTGTTTGTATTAGTTACTATTTTTAGTGTTTGTACTAGTTATAGTGTGCCCTAGATTGGATGGAAGTATAAATAATATACTATTGAATGTTCAGGCAGTACTAATAAGAAATAGACTGACCATATTATCTTAACAGCTTAATTCCCTGGAAGCTCGCCATTTACTATTTGTAAACTGACAGTTACTCTTCTAGTAGCTTAATCTTTGTGTTTAGTTACTCAGTATGGAGTTAACTCATGCTAGCTAACTCATTTAACTACCAATCTTGTAAGTCCTTAAACTAGGACTTTCTAACGTTAGGTATTGTCACCTACTATTATTTTATAGGCTTTGTAAGCAAAGGTCTAACAACCATCAGGCAAAGTAAGAGCTAGGTATTATTATTAGCACCGCGTCTTACTACCCGCTCGGGTTATACGCACTTACACTAATGTGTAATGGTAGGGTGATTATGAGATGAAATGGAGGACCTACAGTTTAACGTGGAATCCGAACCACGGTGGAGGCCTGGCATTCCCCACATTCACAAGATGACTTGTCAGAGGTGAAGGAAGAGTTTGGTAATCAGAAGCTAGGTATCGAATCCTTTAATTCCATTATTGTTCTCGTTTGAAGAGTTACATCTTTTCTTATACTCACTTTCGACTTTCTTGTCATGGCTACAGGTCAATCATAGGTGCTATTCACCTGATGCGCCCAATTCGAGCAACCTTAATTTAATCAACTGATTCTATTCCCTTCTATAAACAATGGAACGTTTTGTATGAGTTCTTTTCTAACCTATTGTACTACCTTTGACCTACTTTAAATCTAAATAAACTGTTTAGTTAAAATTGTATATTTATCTTATGCTTGATC
Source organism: Timema douglasi (assembly GCA_901482245.1). Taxonomy (NCBI): domain Eukaryota; kingdom Metazoa; phylum Arthropoda; class Insecta; order Phasmatodea; family Timematidae; genus Timema; species Timema douglasi. The sequence goes on from CABEEJ010002145.1 coordinate 62,798, forward strand.
CTTCCCATCCTTCTTTAATTATGTTTGTAAAAGTATTCATCACTTCTTCTATTTAATAGGAGAAGCGGTGATACAGTATGAAGTGTCACTTGAATACATGTTTACACTTTTCGAATTCCTTCAATTTACTTGAATCAATTTGACTAGATTCATTTAACTTGAAACATTTAAAACCAGCTTTACTCTTTGGTACTAGGAACTCAAAAGTTCATTACCGCACTTACAAAAGTACACCACCTATCCCTATCTTGAGCTAGTTCTATATAGTCCCCCTCATTACTCCTTACCTTTTTCAGGTCCATTCTAATGTTATCCTCCCATCTGCATCTAGGTCTTCCCATTGAGTTTGCCAGTTAATACCCTGAACACGGTTCTAGAAGCTTCCATTTGCGCTACATGTTCTGTCCGGCGTAATCTACGAGATTTGATTACCCTAACAATGTCTCGTGAAAATTACAGTGTATGTGACTCATAATTATGCAACCTCCTCGTTCACCATTATCTTCATTTTTTTAAAGTAATTATTTTCCTAAATCAACGATAGAAATTCATATACTGCCTTGTAGGCTATAAAATGAACTATATAGGTCGCGTTTCTTTGTGAACACACTGTATCATTTGAAGAGACACTGTAGAATATAAAATAAACCTAGTGATTCCAGTTGGTATCGAGTCTCTCACCCTACCCGCCAGTTTAAAGCCAGGTTCATCCCACATGAGGTCAACCTTACCAGTTACCCGCCTCGTTGGCGTAGTTGGCTAACGCGCTAGTCATGTTGAGCTCGACTGCTGAGGACGGGGAGATAGAGGTTCGAATCTCGGTTGGGTGAACTAGGGGTGGTTTTTCCTAAATGGTTTTCCACTCCCCCTCCACGCAAATGCGGGTTCACTTCCTCCAATTCTACGTTCCGAATTCCTAATCCATTAGAGTAATTAGTACTTAAAGTGTATAACCCGAACGGGTAGTAAGACGCGGTGCTAAATATTATATAGTATTAACCTTACCAGTTATATTGCACAATTTTAAAATATCATAATAAACTGGGGTGTAAGAATCGTATATAAGTAAACATTTATGAGCTTTACTAAAAAATTAAAAAAAAAAAATGTGGCCATCAATCAAACATTATTTACTGGCTAATGCAGCCAATCATATATGTCAGTAGCAGAGTCCTCTGCCGAAAAAGTGTCGAATTAAATGAACACGTATCACTACATTAATGTGTAATATTTACAAATTATGTGACATCAAACGGGTAAACGGATTTTCCTACATTTATTAAACTATATTAGGGATGATATCGCCTTTTACCTCCACAAATTTGATATTTCATAGTTATACTCGTGGATAATACAAATTAATTTCATTTGTATTATATGGGAAGTGATTAATTAATGTGCCGGTGGGTTTTGAAACATTAGATCATATTATGTAATATAATAAATGTCTATAAAAATTAGATTTAAAGGGTTTAATACTTATCAAATTTCAAACAATAATACATTTGATTATTATATTATATGAAGAAGATATTGGAATTATATTAATTTAGTATATTATATATAAGCCTTAATTCAATAGTTTAATATTTTATATTTACATTAGTGTATTATTACGTATATTATAATAATACAAAATATGAGATGTTATTATAAACTGTATAATTAAAATATAAAGATAACTATCGCTAAGTGTAGGCATGGTTATAATGTTTTATACTTTAACAAATAATAAAATAGAAACTACAAATTTATCTCAGCAGAAACAAATAGACTAACAATATATTATATTTACTCGTGCTTTATTCAATAAAAAAAGATAAGATTTTTTACTCCAATATTATTTTGTTAGAAGGATTTTACAAATACCATTTTAAATTTGTGAGTCTAAAGACTTCAAAATATGGTTGAAACTCCCCTTTACAAAACAAACTTGCATAATTATCTGTGAGCGGTAGATTAAATGATCTAAAAGCATACAGTTTGATTTTATATTTTTTTATTCTTTCAAATCAAACTGGTTAATTACTTACTTAATAACTTGTTTTACCATCCAATGCGTTTTAATACCCGCTCAGGTTATACGCATACATTATTTACGGTAGTAGGCTAGGGATGAGGATGGTAACATTTTATAGAAAATGTATCCACATTTGCTCAAAAAAATAGAGGGAAACTATTTAGGAAAATACACCCTTAGTATACTGTTACCAGTAAACCAAAATAAATGAAATTAACATTTTATGCCACGTTCCCACTGGTATGGGATATTATATAAGATTATAATTTCACATCTATGATATATTTTTGGTATAAACTGCTATTTTTTCTTCTTCTTATTCTTCCAGAATTAAATTACGGTAACATGATCACATTCCATAACAATGTCCCCCCCCCTTCCGCCTACCCTACTACCCATGAATGAAGATGAAACGCGCTTTATATTATTTCCAGCACAAGAAACACAAATAAGCCTGAAGGAATTACATCACTCCTCCGTCATCTCTTTACCAAAGCTCGTTCGTTTGTGGGAGAATGTTATTAAAAACTTGGGAAGGACATTTTACAAGAATGTATGCGACTTAATGCTCAAACACTCTCCAATTAATAACATTTAAAGAATAACCTACATTATTTTTTTTTAATGTTTTGGAAAAGGTTTTATGGACAATTTATTATTACATCCGTTTTCAGCCATAACTTTTTTTTATATTACTCTAAATTTCGCTGCATCGGGTCCACACGCGAAATAAATAACAAAATATTCTAGTCTGGTTTTATAATAGTAGGAAGGTCGGGGTTTAAATCCTGGCCTGGTGTACTGAGCGTATATAATATTTTACTATATGATATTCCATTTTCTCACCACGCAGATAGACTGCATTTTTTCTAGATCATACTTTTCTTGTTCTCACCCCATTATTGTAATTAAATGTGGACGGCTAATACAACTCGATTCTAAAACCGACTAATGTTTTTAAATGCTAGCTGCTCTATTAAATAGGTTTATTAGACCTATAAATTCAAATTCATAAACTAGTTACATACAAAAATGCAATATTGCAATTTATCAAGTTTTTGAACAATATGAAAAATGTGTAACCTAGAGCAAATTTTTAATATGGAAATTTCAGCTTATTATTTTTACGGATTTTTATTTAGTAGCGCCTTTTACTACCCGTTCGAATTATATGGATATGTGCTAATTACACTGATGTGTTTGAGACGAGTAAGATTGAATTTAGAGGAAATTTACCCACGTCTGCATAGAGGAAGAGTGGAAAACAATTTAAGAAAAAGTACCCTCAGAACACTCTACTGGGATCTTAAACGCAACCTCAGTCTAGTCCATTGCAAGAGTGAAGCCTTAGACTATGCGGCCACCGAACCGTGTCTTTCTGAATTAATAGTAATATATAAACAATACGGGGTTTTGTTTTCATTTTAAATTTTAGGACCAAAGCTTTGCTCCCAAATAATCAGAGTGAAATCAGACTCTTCCACAATAATAATAAAAAATGCATGGTTAGATAAACAGTATCCTGGTTCTCAAATGAAACACGTAAAAAATTAATGTAATTGTATTTATTAGAGTTTACTATCGTCTTGATTTAACAAACTATTTTCTAATTGAAAATTCAAATTAAATTTTATGAGTTGTATTTCAATGTGGTGTCTTTTCTTGAGAAGATCAGGTGAACAGGCAGGGTGACAAATGAAGAAGTGCTAAGAACAGTGGGTGAGAAGAGAACAGTGGCGGCTCGTATATAGGCACTGTGGAACTGCAGCACCCCCTATTTACACTTGATATTATCGATAAAATTCAATAGAATGAATCCTTTTTTCTTTAATTCTCTAGTTATTTTTGTAGTACAATATAAATCCCTTAAGCTTAATGTCAGTATTTCAGTAGCCATCCCCCAGTTTATGAAAAAGATACAAAAATCTTTGTATGGAACTGTGCGCTTAATAGTGCCAGCGACGTGGTGTTTGACTGTTGTGTGCATGCACACATAAGAGGGGGGTGGGGAGGAAGGCGGGACTGCCAGGTAGAGAGAGCACTGTTGCTCTCGCAGTGCCGAATCTGACGTGATGGTGGAGGGAAGTTTTTTTTTACTCAGTGTGTGTTGTGCTTAAAAACCGTGTACCATACTCTTGAATGTGATAAAGTGTAGAAGAGTGTATAATTAGATTATTATTATTATGCTTTAAGTTATATTTGATTAATTTTTTTCTGTTTCTTTATTTAACAGAAAACTTTAACCATGACCTTGCATCCCCAAGAAATAAGTTCTGTGACTGTAAGTGAACTTCAACAACTTAAGTTTTCACAGATATCTCTCCATGAGAAAGTTACAGTTATGAAAAGAGTTCGTTCATCACCTGATATTCTAATATCTCAGCCAGGCAAAAGCAACAAAAAATATATTCGTAGCTTTAATTCTGAATGGTACCAACTGAAAAGTTGGTTTTGCGCCTATGAAGTAAAAAATGCACGGTTTTGTTTCCCGTGTTAGCAGCACCCCAGCTAATTTTAGCTACGAGCCGCCACTGGAAGAGAATCATGTGAGTTTTCGGTACCAAGCAAACAGTATCGGACAAATATTTAGGAGGAACTGTCTTCTGCATGACGTTGTGGGAAATAGGCGCTTAGGAAAAAGGAGGATTCAAATATTGGATGGCTTGAAGGAAATAAGAACAGTCTGGGAGCTGTGGGAGGAGACAGAGGACAGGGTGCATTGGTGGTCTAAGTTCACTGGTAAAAGTAATGGACCTGTCATAAGACATAGCGCCTAATACTAGTAATAATAATTTCAACGAATAGAAACATTTCAATATCATTTACATCTAAAACGTTCTCAAGTTCCCCTCTACAATGGTATACGAGGAAGATATAGAATACTAATTGTGTCACAAAGAGCAGTGGTTCTCAACCCTTTAATAAGTATGTACCCTCTCATTTGTAAAAAAAACTATCTCAAGTATCCCAAGAGTTTAATTATTTTTAAATAAACAAATACATTTATTAAAACTCTTCTATAAATGTTTGGTAAAAAAAAACCCCCAACAGATTGTTTAACTTTAAAGGAAGTGCGTTACTATAATAAATATAGTTATACAAACATAATTAGTTAAGAAGTTTACACGTCAAGATAAAAAAAAAACATAGACATATTTAATATCATTAAAAATTCTGCAATATTCATATGCCAATTAAGTAAAATTTATTTCTAGCTTGGAAAAAAAGGATAGGAAAAACATACACGCCATCATAAAATATTGTTTAAAGAAACTACATATATTACTATTGAGAACTAACGATGACTATAGGTATGGTTGTCAATAATGTATGTTGTGGAATTTATGGCTAGATCTTATAAATAAGATCATTGATAAACTTGTTTCATCAGTACACATATAAAAACAGAAATTACTGTAGATTAATTATAATAATACAAAATATAATTACAATATTTTGTCTATAATACATTTAACAAACACAAAAAAAACTGCTAAGTTTCTTGCCTAGATAATCTTAGCTATTAAAATGGTAAAATGATCCCACAGCACCACCTATTTCCAGCGTTAGGAAGGCAATAATTACACCTCCTTTGAATCCGGACCATGTGAAGCATTCTACTAATTTACCTCCTCCCCCCAAGTTACGTCATCAATGTAGCCTTGACAATTTATGTGGCTTTTATGTCCCGCTCATATGAGATAAGCTTTTAGCTTTAGGTCTTTGTGCCTTAAGGTTTGCTAGGAATTCACCAGGTTGTAAAGGGAGAAGTTGCTTGTGGTGGTGGTGGGGCTTAGTGGCGTTGTTATTTAGCAATTTGAACGAGGTGAGTCTGAAATTTCGTGCCTCACATTTCGATTATTTTTTAAATTGCAACCTAAAGGTTATCCAATTCTGATATGTATGTTCTTTTGGATAGCTTTAAAATATTGATCTGAAAGTAATTTCAAAATATAGTGTAATTTTTGTTATGAATGGTAAATAGTTACAAAACAAATATAATAAATAGTTTTATTAATGTTAGTACAGTAAAAAAAATGTAGATCAGTTACGTACCATTCAAAATAATGTCTAACTATATTCTCAATAAACTACTATGAGCTGTCAATTACCTACGCAAGCATATCGAGGAGAAAGGGAGTCTCACATAATTAGTGACGTCACGTTACAGCTAAGCGTATTTATTTTGAAATTAAAATAGTGCTACTAATTTTTGCGCGCCGACCACAAGCGTGATTTAACCTCAATGTGGGGATTTTAAAAGTGCAACTTTAATTGGGCTCTCGCGCATTAACTATTACATTTAGGACCCGCCTCGGTGGCGTAGTTGGCTAACGCGCTAGACGTATTGAGGATGAAATTCTTTCTGAAGATAATATTTAATTTGTTTTCCTCCCTAAAATGTTTAATTTGGTTCTTAAAATGTCATTTATATTTGACACTAATTTAAAACACATTTTTTTAGAGTATTCATATGAGAAATTGTTTGAGATTTCAAAATTATAGGGGCTTAAAAAAATCTCATAAACGTTATAGAAAAAATTTCGACACAAGATAGGTGTGTATGTTTATATAAGGACCACCTTTGTGATCTAGTAGTCAGAGTTCCTGGCTACAGATCCAGAGGGCCCGGGTTTGATCCTCTATTCAGATTTTCTGTAAAGCAGTGGGTCTAGAACGGGGTTAAACTCAGATTTGTGGGGATAAATGAAGAGCTATTTGAATAATTAAAAAAAGAGGCAGGTCCAGTCTAGAAAACTGATATTAAGGTCCGGAAGGCTCGTAGTGCTGACCACATGACAGTCTCTATCAGCAGAAGCTGGCATAATCTTTGCCAACAGATGATGGTCACTTGGTCGGTATGTCTTGATTTCGGGCTGACGCCATGGGAGTTTAAAAAAATAAATGTCTCTATGAGTATGCTTTAAGTACGAGTACAAAAATTGTGTTTTAAAGAAAATGTTATCCTGAGATGATTATAATTCCTACATCAGTGAGGCTAATACCTTGAGAATAGATCAGAATAACGGCTAGAGAGGAGAAACAGAAAAAACTGTTCAATGCAGAGAGGTTCTGTGACCATACCACAGAAAGAAAGGAGGAAAAAAAACCCATTACATTTACATACAAAGAGAAAAGGTACTAACTAAAGGTTTCGAGCATTCGTTAACAGTTGAATTCAGTTTGCTTTCATCTTCCATTTCATTTGAGTTGATGTATTTTACACATACCATCTCACCTCTTTTTTAATAATATTAATTCAGACTTTCTAAAATGAAATAAAGAACATTTGATCAAGTCTCTTTTTCCATTATCAATTTTTTTTAAATAGTCGCTTAGATTGATCAATAAGAAGAATTTTTGAGTAATATTTTTCATATGTCCTTATGTTATTTTGAACAAAAGTTGAGAAATGTATTTTTTGACCAATTTTCTTTACCTTAGATAGTAATATACCAAAAATTTGTATTTCTTTGAGCACTCAAAGCCAAACCAAAAACTAAGATATTTCTAGAAATAAATAAAACTTGAATGTAGTTTTAAAGTAACCTACTCAACTAACAAGTAAAAACAATATTTATTATATTATTTGCCACAAGAAAATAAACGTATTTAAAAAATGCTATATTTAATTACATATTATCTTTGTGGATTTTCCTAAAATAAATAGAACGAGAAAATTAATATATGATTTTAAACGTAATGAGTAAATCCCAAAAAATATTCACCAATAATGCCATAGTTAAATACAATGTCATGACATTCTTAATAGTAGTGGTAGTTAGTAGTCTTACCTAGCCATATTACATTATGGTCCTATGTCATATGCTATACCGTAGTGGAACCATTCAAGGTAAGACTGCTACCTTTCAGGGTAAATGAAGGGAAACTATTGATATCAAGGCAAAGCTGGTTCAATTCTCAACTTCGTGTCAATGACACAATATTCTTTTTCTAATATATTTATTTTTATTCATCCACATTTTACATTTTTATATTTTATAAAAAAGAAGAAGTTGATATTCAAATCCTAAACTTGTGGAGACTGAAATTCTGTGCATTAAGCGGCCCATCCACGTACGAGTCAGACTCTTTGTCATATTTCTCCACCCACGTTCTAGCACTAGTGGACTCCCAACTTTGCTAAAACATCTCAGTGACTACAACGTGTTTGTCGAAGTATGTTGCAGCAGCGGTGATCAATTTAGACGAATGTGGCGTTTTCGTGAAAACTAAAATTAAATAAATAGGAGAATATGAGTTAAGAACTGGTTGTCACAAATAAACTGATTTTTTTCTAACAAACTCCGAGTCAGCATCAGGTAATTTCTCCCACGTGAGCTGCACGAGTGAGTCCCAAGCCTCGTCCCGCTTTCCTCTATCAGAATAATTGTCAAAAACTCAGGTCTCATGAATGGTTTGGATATGGAAGCCGACACGGTTCCTCTGACTGACAAAATCACACTGTCTGCAGTGTGGATACAAAAGTCTGACTCGTACTCTCCACACACACATGGGCCAATAGCGAGCTAGTGGCGAGCTGAGCTCCACCGAGCGAAGGCCCGGATCGTAACACCCCCCCACCCCCCCGCCACGTACGAGTGGTTTAGCTAGTTGGAAACCGAGCCGAGCCAGCCGTACGTGGATGGGATGCTTTAACCTGAATAAAAAATGGAATATTAAGGCTGCTATTACTGTGTTATTATAATCACATTAAACATTTTAAAACATTTTAATGTTTTGTTATAAAAGTTTGATCTTAAGTTTAGGAAGTAAAGTACGCGAGAAAAGGTAAGTTTTTTTTTGCAGTTTTTAAATCAAAATTGTTTTTGATCAAAATAAATCAAATACTGCACCAATAGAAACATAAAATTTAATTTTCTTCAAATTGGTAACCTCAACATCTCTTGACAAGGGTTTCCTGGAATTTCAATGAAAACTTTTTATCTTCATTTAAAAAAGTTTATTATCTAATTACACTATGCTCATGAGAGATATTCAACAATTGTTGATATCACCATATGAAGAAAATTAAACTCTATGTTTGTGCTGAAGCAATTTTTTTTATTTATTTTGGCCAAAACAATATTTTACTATACAAACTATTTGGCTGCGTGGTGTAGTGGTCAGTGTACCTGGCTACGAACCTAGGGGTCTCGGGATCGATTCCCGACTGGTACCTTGAGTATTTCCCAACGGCCACCAAGGATTGGTAAATTAGGCTTAAGTCTTCCACTGACCCACAACTTTCTATTCACTATCATCACTGAACCTCATTTCGGGTACATGTAGACAACCCCCCATAGGTGTACCCTGGGCAACGCTCTGCGCCACCATAGTGAAGAATAGTCTACATTCAGGCGACCGAACTAAAAGTCATGTCTCTTCCTGTCAGTAATGCCATACGCTTTAAATTAAAGACTGTATATCTGCAAAAACCACTGGCATTTTCTCGCGTTTCCTACATTCCCACCTTAAGCTGTTGATGGGTATTCCAAATTCAACCATCCTCTCCCAATCTCCAAAAAATAATGGAAAGTAAAGCAGGAAGCAGATACGCCACTAATAATCACCATTCTGTAGCTCTAGAGGTGAACGGGATTGTTCAGACTCGGGAAAGTCAACTGGTGCGCAGCGGTGGGATCGAGCAACGCTTGGTCAAGAAGAGATATGTGGTCTCTTGATCGAATAGATAGTGCACACGTATTTGAGCACGGTGCTGAGCCCGAATGGATCAATTAACACCTTCAAATCTATGTGGTTTCGCTAATGTTTATTCGTTTATTAATATATTAACACTAATCATTCATGTCCGAAATAATTCGAGCCAGTAAATAAACTGAAATATCAATTGTAAATTAATTATTTATGCCCTTAAATATCTAATATAGCTTGTTATATGCATTATAATAATTACCATTTCCTCTGTCCAGCCGAAAAATCTCGAAACCCAAAAGATCTAGGAAGATGTAATTTTGCAGGAAAGTAGCCCTAAATCCAAAAGGATACAAAAATACTTGGTGACAGATTTTTTTTATTGGGAACCTCCAAAATGGAGGAGTTTCTAAAAAAAAACCAAAGTCGAAAAATTCTCGAAGCCCAGAAGGGCTAGGAAGCTGAAATTTCACAGATAGGAAGCCTCTAGCGGCACAGGGATACTTAGTGACAGAAAATTATGATGAGGGCTCCTAAAATGGGACAGTTTAACACCTTCATTGGAGTAAATATTTGCTCTATTATAGTTATTAATCGAAATGCACCTCCCATATTTTGAGGTTCACTAAAAAATGAATACGATTCGCAATCATTGTCTATAAAATACCAATGGGACAAATTATACGACCATAAATGAAGACGTTGATTTCTAAAAGGATATTATGCTAAGATATAAATAATGTATATTAATCATGTCTCTCTCTCTGGCTTTATAACTATTTATCATACTATCTTTTTTGAACAACGACATTAGCAGCCTGACCCTTTAGTTGGCAAATTGTCTCAAACAAACAACATGCCCCCAAAATAAACTTAACATACTAAAATTAAAGTAATGAGAAAAATGCAGTGACCTTATTTTTATACTCATAGACCTAGGTAGCAAAATAATACAGTACATAATACATTTTTTCAATTCATAATCTGGTATCGTAAAAGCCATCTACTCTTATTAACAAATTTAATTAATAAAATAAAACAGAGATTTTATTTTACAGCTCACGGCACACCAAACAAGGCGATACAACTTTCAAGACACTCCATCAGTTTTTTAAGGAGCTAATTTATCATCTAAGAAAAATTAGTATTAATGTTGTGTTTAAAATTTCTATAGCTAGAATCCTAATAATTTGTTACTATTAAAAATAATATTTATCATGGATTTAAAAGATTTATTTTCTCCTCAAATATTTTTCTTCGATTCTTTAGGATATGCCCTCAAATTCCCGTGGCACATTTAACATTTTCATTATTGTTCTAATATAATCTTGTTACGATGACAAGTGGTTTTATACCTTCTTACTTTTAAAATTAGGTTGAATGAATGTAACACTTACTCAAGAATTTATTTGTAATAATAAATATTTCTTTTCAAGACAATTTATTTATGTTTAAAAATTGACTTAAATATATAAAGTGTGCGTTAAATGGCGTTAATTGTTATTGTTAATATATTTTCTTTGAACTCTCAATTTTTATTGAAAGTTGGGATTAATACTTTTAAGTGTACCCAAAAATAAAACTTGTTTTACATTTACTTGTCTTAAGAAAATGGTATACAACCCATATGAGCTCTACACCATAAAAACTTTTACGATTTACTGTTTTAACTCAGATTAATTCCATTAAATTCTGATAATATTTAATACATCACAAATCTACAACTACAAAGCTTAATGCTGGAACTATTCCAAAGTATTAATAATAAAAACTGTTACTTAATTCACCAAAAAGTTTCTTAAAAATAGGAGACAATATAAAACCAGCTGCTTCTGAGTCAATGGGCAACAACACCGAAAGGGCGGATAAAAATAGTACATTGAAAGAAGCAAATTAATATATTTTGTGTCTTGATTAAAAAAAAAGAAACCCCTCCATCTTTAAAATACTGTAGAGCTTATCTCCCAGTAATATTTCCTACCCTGTCGACTACAGACAAACATAATCTTTCACTTGCCTTCCTCGCGGAACCCTCTCATAAAATCGAGCCCTATTCTAATTAAGATTATTATAATACGATTTATATTGTATTTCAATAGCCATCCTCGTGGTTATGTGATTAAGGAGATCTACTACAAAACTTGATCACCCTGATTTGATCTATGTTTTATTTTGTACGAATTTTATTCACGTATTCAAGTTTTCGTCTGCTACGGTAGGGGACTTTTGTTCCTATTATTATTATTATTATTAGTAGTAGTAGTAGTAGTAGTAGTACCGCGTCTTACTACCCGTTCGGGATGTACGCAGTTTTGTTCCTGAGTTTAGGCTATTTTGTAGGTTGTGCGCTGATACCATCAGAAAGTTTACGTTAAACACTTTAAAATTATTACATTTAAAAAAGGTTTATTTTGTTTATGATTAAGCTAGTAAAATATTTATTTTATTGTTCCTGCGAAAAAAGTTACAGTACACATTAATTTAGTTAAACAGCAATTTTTTTTGGTCCAACGAATCTAAATATTTGTCCGGTTATTCACATATTTATAAGTTATAAATTAGAGGAAATGTACCAACATTTGTTTGAAGGTTGTGTGATAAATCATTCAATTAATAACTCCTCAGTACACATGACCGGGGTTAAAGCCCTTACCACCTAATCACCGGAAAGCCAGACAAGAAGAGATTGACGCTTTTGTACACGTGTCTACCAATGCGGGTGAAGCCACTGAGGTTTTATTTTTTAAATGGATTATTTATTTATATTAAGGGAGGATCCTTCTTGAAGGAAAATTTCTTCAAACTATAGTATTTATGTTTGGTAACTGAAGCTATGGAACTTCAAAGTCTATAAACCAACCTTTAATTTATTTTTTAAGGTAAGTATTTGTTTAAGGAAGGTCAGGATCTGTTTCTTAACTATTTATACTAATCTTAGAACTGTGGAATTTCGCGTGAAACGTCGTTGAAAAACCAGATATTTTCACCCTTTCATTATTTAAAAGAAAAACACTACCAAAAGGTAAGGTTTTCAATACTACAGACACATATTGTTACTTTTAAACTAAATTTGGTTGTGAGACATATTTTGAAATAATAAAATATTTTTGAATAATGAGGAATTTTTGGACATTTGCTACGTGCCTCACTATTTTTGTAGGAACCCCCCCCCCCTTAGGGTGCTGTGGAAAGGGACGGAAGAAAAGGCCAGTGCTTTTGCAGTTTTTAGAGAAAAACCCTTTTTGGACAAAAACATAGAAACATAGAGTTTAATTTTATTCACATAATGGTATCAAAAGTTCTAGAATATTTTTCATAAGCAGAGTAGCACTAGATGAAAAACATTTTAAATGTACAGAAAAAGGTTGTCACTAAATTGTAGAACATCCTTTACAGATATTCAAGAACTGTCGATATAACTATGTGAATAAAATTAAACTATGTGTTTGTTCTGGAGCAATATTTTATTTGTTTGCCCCCCCAAAAAAGTGTTGGTATAAAAAAATGCAAAAGCAATGTCCCTTTCTCGCGTCTCCTTCCACCCCACCATAGGTTGAATTCAAAAAGTATCGTTTACGCACATGGTTTATCCCCTCACCCCCTGGAATATTCTCTTTCTAAACATTAGGAATGGATCAATTGTTTTCATATTTAAGCTCTTAAGCTAAGTTTAATAATTTTATTGAGTTAACTTGTTGGGAAATTTATGTTCACCAGTAGCCTAAATCAACAGATTCCTGTTGAGTATATTAAAATTTGTTTTAAACAACACTATATGGTTTTCACATACTTTATTTATGCGTATAAATCAAAACTCTATAATTTAAGTTTTTCCTGTTTTATATAATTTTATGGTAAATATTTTATGTTTAAAATATGTATAAATTTAAAGTAAATTTATTTGGATCACAAAAGTTGACTGTACTTTTTATTAACATTTTTCAAACCAGCATAGATGGGTGCATGGTTTGAATTTTAAGCTCTTTTAGCTTGCTTTTCCGATAACTGGAAAGTAGAGGTTAGAATACTGATCAGGTATACTGAGTTTTTTTTTTCCTAGGTGGTTTTACATTCTTCATTCACACAAATGCGGATACTACACCTCTAAATTCCAACACTATCTTAATTAATATATATATACGTATAACACAAACGGGTAGTTAGACGTGGTCTATAAAAAAATGTACAAACAATTTCTTTTACATTCGGAATAATGAAAGCTTTATCAATATTATAAGTGATTATGTTTCGTCTATGATTACACTTAAGTTTATCCCAAGTTGTGGTAAATTTATTTTTCCGACCAGAGAGAGTATCTTTTCGCGTGTGTCTACACATGCTAATTAAAGACGCCTCAACTTCTCGTGATGACGTCACTCTAGGAGCAAGTCTTGCACTCGTGACTTGAAAATATATTTGTGTAGGCCTAAAGCTTACTGATAGAATTTAGAATTTTATATGAAAGACTTCAACCACACGTATAGAATATTATTATCTTTACCTCCTTCTTTGCTATGTTTGTTTATCAAAGTTTATCATACATTCCCATGGATTTCAATTTTCTTTTTATTCATTTAGGTAGTGCTTGCTTGCTCGTGTTTGTATTTGCTTCATCTAACCCAGGCGTATCAAACTAGTTTGATCGTAATGGCCACATCAATCGTTAAATTTACTGAGAGGGCTACTTTAAATCTATCTTAGATAAAAATAATTCCGGCTTAATATTTTAGTTTTACAAAACGAGTAGGTTTTCTATATAATATAATATGACTAAACCTGTAATTTTCAAGCAAAGATTTGAAACCTTTATTTTGCAATAATTGTTTTAATTTTGGGCTTTAATTATTATTATTATTATTATTATTATTATTATTATTATTATTATGGAAGTAAGAGAACGATGGTATAAATTAATGTAGGCTTACATGACTAACAAAGTTCACAAGATGGACATTATCATTAGTTACGGACATAAACAAACTTTGAGTGAAGAATGATCTTGAGCAACGGATAACTCCTGAATAATTTAGGGCCGGTCTTATGACTACCGGATTAATATTGGTGTCGGGAGATTAAAGTTTAGCGACCAAAGGTTATAAGCCACATTTTACGCGTATTATGAACTCAATTTATCTGTCGGATAAATATATTTTATGCAGAAAACGCAAGGCTGGTACTGTTTTTACTGGTGCGCGCATGCGTATAAACCCTGCTGCTACCACTACAACCTAGCGAGGGCCGAGTGGCGACAGCGTTCAACATTTGTTAAATTATGGCGGATAAACAATTGCGAGGAAAGATATGGCGTGCGTGGGCGCAGAAGTTAAGTTGTCTTGAAAGTACTAATTTCGGTGTCTGCCAAAATGTGGTCAAGAGTTTGTTACAACATTTACAAAATTTCATTGATTGTACTCACATTTAAATAATTTATTATTATATAACTATAACCATACAAATAGCTTTTCAGTTTATATAAAGGTGTGAATTAAATGTTCTAACTTTATATAGTTAGAGCCCGGGCCTGTGCTTACTAAACACACGAACCAAGATTACAATCTAAAAACCGATTCTGATAGGTGAAACCTAATTAAAAACTACGCGTCACTATAGCAACGCCAATTTTAACTTTCAGATAAAGGCTATCAGGTAACCCGCCTCGGTGGCGTAGTTGGCTAACGCGCTTGTCGTGTTGGGCTCGACCGCTGAGGACGGGGAGATCGAGGTTCGAATCTCGGTCGGGTGAACTGGGGGTGGTTTTTCCTAAATGGTTTTCCACTCTCCCTCCACGCAAATGCGGGTTCAATTCCTCTAATTAAACCTCCCCAATTCCTGATCCATTAGAGTAATTAGTACTTAAAGCGTATAACCCGAACGGGTAGTAAGACGTGGTGCTAGATATTATTATTATTATTATCAGGTATTTAAACCTCCCAATAAAAATGTTATGGATTAATACATTTTATCTGGCAGATAAATGCTATCTGGCGGTCATAAGACACACTTTTAACTTATCGACCAGACACAAATATTTAACGGTCAGATTAATATTTATCCGGGAGTCATAAGACCGGCCATTAGTGGTACAGTATGGAGTGATAAACCAAGGGTCCTGGACTCAATTCATATGTCTAGGTGTCATTTTTAAAGATTTGCGAATATTCAAATTTAATGTCAAAGTAATTTTTATAAATATGCGTCTGTAAGCCGAGATCTCTCAGGTGTTTGGTTTTATTTTATGTCAGGAAACAACTTTTGACATACGTGTGTACTGCCAAATATTCGATTGGGGGTGGGGGAATTGATCCATGTCGAAGAAAGAGTACAGATTACTTATACCAACCTCAAGTGTCAGAATATCCTAAATTATGCCAAATTCCAAAATTATGTATTCCCTTGACGTTTATAAAAAAAAAGTATCATAGAGCATGATGGTTCATTATGAGGCCCATGGGCCGCACAAAACCATGGGTAGTGCCTAATGCTGCTATTTTGGAATGCCTGACCCAACCCTTCATCAGGGTAATTCAGCGTTACCTTTCTTTTAAAAGCTGTCTCACCCTGGAACACTAGAGAAATATCTCCAACTGAGAAGATTTCCCCTGGGTCAATACTGTCCGCCTGTCACTTTAACATGTGACAGCAATATCATAAAACATCGTGGTCACAATTCCACGAGGAAGATACATCTGAATACATTTTGAAGAAACTAGTGAACAGCTGGGATCCATTGCCTTACCAATTAAAAACTTGCCATGTATTTTCACAATAAGGCTGTTATCAGCAGGTGATTTATTTATAAGTATTATCCAGTATGGGGATTTTATTCTGGTTTTAATTATTTTTTCCAAGGCGCTAATGACATTTATTTGTCAATGCACCTCTAAAAATAATAATATATTTATGTCCATAGTGCCCTTTTATAGAATAAACTTTTTTGCTGGCCAAAATTAATGACATTTTACTTTTTCATTAGTGCTCTTTTATAATTATTGATCATATTAATTTTTTATCAAACGTAACAACTAAACAACACATAACTTCACGTATGAATACGTGAAAGTAGATCTAGTAACTTTTCTAACTGTTCTATGAAAATTAAATTGTACTCCCTTTAGCATGTCTATCGCAATGTTTAGTTCCATAGACAGGGTGGGATGGAAACAATTATATTGCTCTAACGATTTTACTTAGATTCTATATCTAGGCACTTAACATTACGAACAAAATGGCCAGCTTTAATTTTCTCATGAAAATTACTCCAAAGGTGTGTAAGTAGAAATTTTAAATTTTGATTATGTCTTCACAACTGTTTGAGATACTAAAAAACGTAAGCTTGTTAAGTTATAGTACGTTTAAAAATAAAAATCTTTTATTCGTAATATAATTTTATAAAACAAATATTTTCTGAGATATTAGCAATGGGAATCTTTGAAAATTGAAATTTATTGCTATGCACTTTGGCGAACAGAGGTGTTCCATTTTCTAAATGTTTCTGTAACACTCTTCGGTGGAATGTTTCTTCAAAAAAGTGTATTATTTCCATCTGTTAAAAGTTTTTGAAATTATAACCGCGTCTTACCATTCGGGTTATACGCTTTGGTACTAATTACACCAATAGTTTTAGGGGTTAAGAAGGTTATATTTATGAGAAGTGTACTCACATTTGCATGGAGGGAGAGTGTAAAACCATTTTGAAAAAACCTGAGTCTAGTCTACGAGTAGCACTTTAGACCACGCGGCCACCGAAAAGGGTTGTTACAAATTACAACCAGCACATGCATCAGTAAAAAGGTTTATTTTAGTGTGAGAGCAGGCAAAATAAATTCGCAACCTCTTTGTTACAAATTCGAAATTTGAAGCGATTGGTGATGGAGTTTTCCACCCCGGGTTACTCTCGAAATAGAATAGACTGTCAATGACGGGGAAATATATATATTTTTCTATCCTGTATAAAATCGTGCTAAAACTCGTTCCCAAACAAATTTAAAAGTATTAATCTTAAAATCATTAAATTAAGTTTTCTTACTTTAAATAACATTTTTAAAACTAGGAAACAATCTTCACTGTTGAACAAATTATTTAACCCTAAATAACAACACATTTCAAGGTATCAATAGGTGACCTGGTGGTCTGGGGTTAAGGTGTAAAACTTCTGTGCTGGCGGCCGGGGTTCAATCCTCGGTCCCGGCACAGATTTATCTGATTACCAAACCCTTCCTTCACCTCTGACAAGACATCTTGTGAATGTGGGGAATGCCAGGCCTCCACCGTGGTTCGGATTCCACGTTAAACTGTAGGTCCTCCATTTCATCTCACAATCACCCTACCATTACACATTAGCGTAAGTGCGTGTAACCCGAACGGGTAGTAAGACGCGGTGCTAATAATAATAATAATAAGGTATCAATATTTCATATTATTTCAAATGATGATGTTTACTATTTTATAAAAATAAATTAACTTTAGTAAATGAGTTATTCTAGGTTGTTTCCCCATTCCGTTCTGACAACATAGGGGAACTAATTCACTTTGTTAATTCCCATTTCGGTACTAGTTTGTCCGTGAAACGTCTGTCGGAATTCGAGAATAACAGATGTTGCGGTCAGCATTATCACCACGCACGCGGAGAAATACCGCAGCAGATATTTGTTCCGAGGATAGCTTGATGAAAAGTTAAAGTCGTCTAAATCATACAGGTCTGTGCATTTAACATCCGTCTATAAATACAATTCATCGCAGCTCAGCAAATATAATGAGCAGCCACCACAGGTTTAACGGTGTCCCAACATATATCCTACCCGCTTCGGTGACCGAATGGTCTAACGCACTTCTCTACCAGTAGACTCGGTTGCCGTTGAAGGGGAGATCGAAATTCGAATCTCGGTCGGGTGTACTGATCGTGTTTTTTCAAACGATTTTTTACCCTCCATGCAAATGAGAATACACTCTCTCCGAATATAGCCTACCTAATCTCTAAAAACCATTGCCGTATTTAGTACATAAGCGTATGAAAATGTTTCCTCTTGGTGGTAATATTTTTTATATTATTACTACATCGCGTTTTAATACAAGTAATAACTATCTGACCCAGCTCGGTGGCGTAGTTAGCTAACGCACTATATTCGTGTTGAGCTAGACTCCCGAGGACGGGGAGATCTGGGTTCGAATCTCAGCTGAGTGAACTGGGGTAGGTTTTTTTCTAAATAGTTTTCCACTCTCCCTCCACACAAATACTGGTTCACTTCCTTTAAGTTCAACCTTCCCCATTCCTAACTCATTAGCGTAATTAGTACTTAAACGTATAACCCGAACGTTTAGTAAGACGCCTTGATAATAATAATAATAATAATAATAATAATAATAATAATAATAATATTAATAAATAGTATTGACTTTTATATAACTTTAAACATTTGATCCAAGTTTGATGAAATGTCCCAGAAGATAAACTAATTTTCACCTGTAAAAGGCTTGTAAACAATTTTTTCTTGCCTAGGGGGGGTGATGTTCTGAAAGGGATGACGACTCCCTCTACCCTACATTTTCCAACAGTAGAACAAGGGCACGCAAGAGCTGACATTTCGTCTCTCTTCTCAAGATGTCAAAATACCCCTCCCGACCTCCTCCCCTCTGTCCCCATTACGCTCAGCCGTTCAGAGAGATACACGTGCTGCTGAAGAGACGCTGATCGATACCCGGAAACTTGACGAGAACAATTTGTAAAGGGTGCGGGTACTTGAGTGACGAGTTGAGGGGGACGTGTTCTCGCAAAGGATCCTGGGAGTATTTCGAGCAACTCCCTGACTTGACGATTCGGTGAACTAAGGTATGTGACAGGTCACAATGTTAACACGACGTACCAACTTTGCATAACTACTGTTTCTGAGAACCAGGAGATGAGAGAATACTGGTTGCTATCTCAAGTAGACAAGAGAAAAAGAGAAAAAAGGTTGCCTAACATTAATGGGTTCTTAAGCCCACATTGTGCTTGTTTGCCATTGACGGAAGTGTTTGGGGTTCGAATTCCAATCAAGTACACTGAAGTTAATTTATCACACATATTTTCAGTGGGGTTTTCCAATCCTCTTTTCAATATGTGAATGCATTTCTCTTAGTCCTCCCTCTTAGAAATATTTTGTTAAAGTATCACAATAATTTGTTTAAAAAAATACCAACAGAGGAAGTATTATAGAGATAAATAATAGTCGTTGTTCGGGAGTTGACAAAAACTCTAAGGTGCCTAGTTCAAACTCCGTTAAATTATTATTATTATTATTATTATTAGCACCGCGTCTTACTACCCGTTCGGCTTGTATGCACGTACGCTAATGTGTAATGGTAGGGTGATTGTGAGAAGAAATGGAGGACCTACAGTTCAACGTGGGATCCGAACCACGGAGGAGGCCTGGCATTCCCTACATTCACGAGTTGTGATTAATACACGTATTGTCAGAGGTTAAGGAAGGGTTTGGTAATCTAATAAATATCTTCCGGGACCAAGGATTGAACCCCGGCCTCCAGCACAGAAGTATGACACCTTACCCCTAGACCGCCAGGTCACCTAACAGCCGTTAAAGATTTACAAATATTTTTCTATACATGTATGAATTTGTCCTCGTACACATATAATGCGGATCTTAAGAGTTATTCTGATCTACTTAGGGGGTTAGTTTGTAAGTCATGTTATGATATTGAACTGTATTTTAAAAACGCACGCTAAAATGGTATTATATTGGTGTTAAGTCTTCAATAAAAAGGTATTTTTTTCAATCACGTTTCACTACAAGTTTGGGTTATTGGCTACACCTATGTGCTAACTACATTAATTCTTTAGGGATGAGGAATGTTCATTTAACTTATTTAAGGTATTTACCATGCACTTTCTGAAAATACTGATTATATCAGTACAAGACTTATAAAACCAACTTAAATCTAGAACAGACACAACATACAGCCCCCTAACCGTTAAGTCATCACCATGAAAGGGAAAACCTACATTTCACAAATAGTCAACTTTTCGGCCAGGCCAGGAATCGAAACTGGGACCCCTAGTTCAGTATACAGACACGCTACCGACTGGGCTAAAGTGTTGGACAGTGAGTAAAGCTGAATTTAGAGAAAATGTACCCCCATTTGCGAGTAGAAAGCGTGATACACCATTTAGGATAAAAGAGCTTCTCAGTACTATATCCAACCTGGATGCGATCCCCTATCTCTCCATTATCGGCAGTCCAGTATATTGTGAGTGTAACGCTTTGGACCGTACGAACACCAAAGTGGGTCATTTTTAATCAATTCAACCTTTTGACATCAAATAGCTTTTAGAGATGGATATTCTTATTATTATTCTCTATCCTAAAACAATTTCTGGTGACATTCCTTAACATTTGTTATCCTCATCCTGTCAATACTCGATACTTAACTTATTGTAATCCCTCTCGAGGGTCTCTTAAATTTATTCTTCAGATGATTTCTGGTGTACTTACTTCAAATTCATCCTCATCCTATTGTTTATAATATTATCATAGATGTGTAGTTTTCAATTTAGAAACAGATGAGCATATTCCCCAACTGAATTTGTGACTAGTAAGTCAAAATTTATTATAACTTCCAAGCATCATTTAAAGTATATTTTGAATTATAGGTTAAAACTTATTTTAACTTCAAAGAGATATCATATTCTGAAAATTGAAAAATGACACCTGGACACGGGAATCGAAACCGGGAACTTTGCCTTAATACGCCAATGCTCTAACCACTGAGTTATCCGGGAATTGTCCCATGCTCAGGGTCATTCTTCACTCATATTTTAAGGCAGAGTCTATGATGGACGTGTGGAAATCGTCGGCTACAAATGTGTGCTTTTATTAAGATCACGAGCTATCAGATAACGCAGCCATCTTCGACTCGGTAGTTGGCTTCATGCTGCCACTTGTACAATTATTATAATTTTGAGGGATCGCATATTTAAGATGCAAATAGCCAAAGCTTTTATTTATGTTCAAGTGAGGATTACTCCATCTAGATATCATCTTCTTAAAATTGAAAAAAGATCCTGGGAACGTGACGTTTCCTGGATAGCTCAGTGGTTAGAGCCTTGACGTACTAAACCAAAGGTCCCGGGTTCAATTCCCGCGTCCAGGTATCATTTTTTAATTTCCTCATTTCGTTTGTTAAAATATTATGTCAACGTCTATATTAGAAAATTACTAGCTCCAGACTAAAAAGTGGCGTCACTACTTGTAATGAGATAAACCGTCCTTTAGGGGTAATTAATTTGGCACTTATCGAGAAGTTAATATATTCATGGATCAATAAACAGATGTTCTATCAGCTGAGCTAAAGTTTCGGCTAGCTACGCTACAAATAGTGAAAGAAAGTGTTTTCTAAAGGTTCTAGAACAAGTCTTAAGAGAGGTTTGATCTAGAGTCCATAACGAGATTCAAGAATACATTTAATTTTGTCTACTTCATACACGATTATAGTTTAACGCATCTTAAAATGGAAATGTAGAGACCATGAGAAAAGGTAAATGTTTTTACAGTTTTTATAGCAAAATTCTTTTTTTTTTTGGCAGAAATAAATCCAATATATCTCCAGTAGAAACATAATGTTTAATTTTCTTCATATGGTAATCTCAACACTTTTTGAACACATGTCCTGAGCAAAGAGCCATTAGATGAGAAACTTTTTAAATGAAGAGAAAAAGTTGTCATTGAATTTCAGGACACCATTGACCCATATTAAAGAATTGTTTATATCACCATGTGAAGAAAATTAAACTCTATGTTTCTACTGGAGAATTTTTTGATTTATTTTGACAAAAAAAATATTATTTATCTGAAAATTGCAAAAATGCTGCCCCTAACTCATGTTCCATACACTCCCACCTTGAGAACTATTTTGAATTCAATGTCTTTAAGTGTTGCCAGTGTAAGCAGAGCTAGTTTAAGCTTTACCTGCGATATGTTCTCATCACTCTCATCTATAGATCACGCAGCCTATACTTTATCGAAACAGAGTGTAGAGGACTAAACCATTTATTTCCTGTCACCCTCACTACACTTCAGTTTCTTTAATTGCTTCGAGATGACTTTTGATTCCAAACGGCATGCAGTAAGTCACGTCATAGGAATTCCAACAAAAAAACCTAACAACGAGATTACAACTCTAATACATTTCTCTGAGAAATGTAATATCCCTGGGACAATGATTGAGCTATCCACGCTGAAAACAAAATGACAACAGAAACTAGACATTAATATAGTTCAAGGCAAAAAGTGATAGTAAAAGAAACACATAAACATCAATTCTGATGGCAATTACGCCCTTTATTAAGCTATGAGACAAACCCAATATTGATAATATTTGTACACTATTTCTTATTTTGTTTATAAGATAATATCTCACGGCCAATAACAGGAATTTTAGATACAATATTACGCTATTACTCGAAATCGCATCGAAATAAAATTGTGTACATTATTCACTTAGCAAAAGCGAGATTGTAATAAATGAAATAGATCTTTTAAACTTAAAATATATATTTATCAATTTAGTTTTAGTTTTTAAAGTATAATAAAATTCAATCCCATTGTTTTATCTGTAGAATACAGAAAAACAACCATCGATGTGACGCCTGGTTTGAGCTGTATTTCTTATTTGAGTCAGGTGTTATCTTTGGGGTGAGATGGGCTTTTAAGACATCTGGTTTGATATGTACTACACACAGTGGACCCATTGCTTCTTTGGTGCTGACTGACAGCTCACAGCTGACTTCTGACAGTCAACATTTAGCTATATACCTACATTTTGACTGTCAAAACTGATAGTTGCTAAACACATATTTTTGAAGATAATATGGTTTGGCGTAGGGTTACATAATTTGGTCTGGTAACTTTTCAAAGACGTCAGCTGTCAGCTGTGATCCGTCAGTCAGCACCAAATAAGTCATGGGGCTAGTGTACCTAGGTTAGGTTTTACTCGTGGGGTGAGACAGGCTCTTAAGACGTCTGTATAGAGCTGTATTAACTATTAATTATGTGCTATTCGTGGATAGAAATAGGCTCTTAAGATCCAATTTAATTTCTCACGTCGCCACTTTAATGTAAACAAGTATTTATCTTGAACTTTATAAAAACACAAGCTATGTCGATATACAAACTAGCTTATCCTAGGACCCTACGTTTATATGTTACATCAATAAGCCTAGTGCTTAGCTATTTAAAAATAGAAGAACCAATCAAACAACTATGCAAAGTGCCGCTTTGATGGCCGCATGGTTTAACGCACTATTCTCGCAGTAGACTAGACTGCCGATGACTTTGAGATAGAGGTTCGAATCTCGGTCATGTGGGCTAAGAGGTTTAAAAAAAATTGTTCTACACTCTCCTTCTATGCAAATGTGGGTACATTTCTTCTAATTATAGCCTTTATAATCCCTAAAACCATTATAGTAATTAGTGCATAACCGTATAACCTGAAAGGGTAGTAAGACACGGTGCTGAAAAAAAAAACTATCCAAAGAGAAAACATCGTCAGCCCCACTCTGAATCTAACCAGCGTGGCCCAGACTTGTAATTGCCACTTTAAACCCTCAACCATGAGAAGAGTCTGCACCACTTCTCCGTTGCTCAGAATTTTGGAAAGTTTCAATCAATAGTAGAAGAAAAATATTGCTATTTTGATGTTTAAATAGTAGGTGAATTAGTTTAACTCTAGGTAGTACTCAGTCCCAAGAACATAAATTATCAATGGAGTGGGAAAAGCCTCAATTTCGTCGATAAAACAATGAATCTAACCTTTCGGTTGTTCCAAGAGTCAAACCTAAGTCTCTTAGCTCACTAGACACTTGAGTAAATAAATACTATTTCCACAACAACTTCATATAGTCCATAATTTCAATAGCATAATAATATTTTGCTATTTTAAAATATCTCAAATTAATTTAAAATAGTCATACTCGACAAAAGGTAATTACATTTATTTTGGGTCTCGGGTTCGATTCCCCAGCATGACTGAAACATTTATAATTGGTAATTTCACATGAGACTGGGTGTTGTGTGTGTTCTAGATTTAAATTGGTGTATTAGTCTTGTGCTGATATAAGCAGTCGGGTCAGAAATAAATTAAGTAGCTATATTATTATTATTATTATTATTATTATTATTATTAGCACCGCGTCTTACTACCCGTTCGGGTTATACGCACTTACGCTAATGTGTAATGGTAGGGTGATTGTGAGATGAAATGAAGGACCTACAGTTTAACGTGGAATCCGAACCACGGTGGAGGCCTGGCATTCCCCACATTCACAGGATGTCTTGTCAGAGGTGAAGGAGGGGTTTAGTAATCAGATAAATCTGTGCCGGGACCTGGGATTGAACCCCGGCCGCCAGCATAGAAGTCTGACACCCTACCCCTAGACCGCCAGGTCACCAAGTAGCTATATAAAAAAAAGTATGTATATATTTTATCTTACATCTTTTGAAACTGACTTCCCCTGACTAAAGTGACAGACCAAGAGCATGTCTTGTAGCGTGTGCATACATGAAAGTAGATTTATAAGATTATTAAAACGCAATGAAAATATAAAATTGTGGTTCAACTATTTTATTGTGTTCGATGTAGTAAATTTCCTCTGCTCTTATCATTTCTGTACGAAACAAATATGGATTAGGTTGAACCATCCCTGTTTTCTACAATCCTCGAAGGACATGTATTTTCTTTTTTTGTGAGAACCGCTAGAGGCGATAGATTCAGCAGCCATTCATTTTTTTTTACTGTGGATGCCGCAGTGGTTCAATTCTCCAAGAAGTTTTTTTTTTGTGTGGATAGGGGTGAAATGGGGTTGGGAGAGGGATTGATGTGCAGTTGGTCTCACAGGAAAGGGGGGGGGTTTGTGGTGTGCGGGAGACCATTCTACCAGTTTATCCAAGCTGCGAGCCCCTATACATGGCCGGACTAAAAAAAAAAAGTGTGTGACATACAAGGTGGCCCGTACAAAAAAAAAAAGCTGAGGGATGATAAAAACACCACACACACAAACACACACACACACATACACACACATATATATTTATATAAATAATAAAAACAACTTTATAAAATTTTCCGTTTGAGTTTAATATTTTCACTATGAGCTGACCTATGCAATTTTACTCTTTTATTGTGAGATGGCATGTTTTTAACTGTTTGAGTAAAAGTACCCTTTCTAAACACATATATTATATTAATATACTACTTGTAACACATTTAAAACTCAGACAGTCACATGGCTAAGCAACGATTACATGCAAAAATACAGAAAACACTTCATGTATATTTTTGAAATTCTCATAATACGTACTGAACACTATGTCTAGTAACCAGAAAACTCTGAAAAGTGGGAGTTTTACTTTGAATAATTACACTATGGCCTATATTATACGATAAACGAAGTGTAAATGGGTTTATGTTTACGAAATGATTTTTTTAATCAAATTAAAAAAAATTGGTTGAAAAATGACACCTAAACACGGGAATCGAGCTCGGAACCCTTAGCTTAGCATACTAATGCTATACCACTGTGTAGTCATTAAAGTGAAGAATTATACCCTGAGTACGACACGGATCCTGGATAGCTCAGTGCTGTGCTAAGCCATAGGTTTTGTTTTCGAATACCGTGTCTGGGTGTCATTTTTTCAACTAATTTAATTAATGGAATTGTGGTTTCCAACATACGGACAGTGCCGTAATTAAAAGTATTTGCAGCCTGTATGTTGATGGTTCACTAAAAATTATAAAATTATTATATTAAGTCCTTTTTACTCTTCATAATATGTCATCATGAACTGTTTCCAGCCTGTGGCCGGGTAAGTTTAGTAAAATGCCTCCAGCTTCCTCTATCCTTCCTCCTTTAATTACTTTCATTCTCCTTTTCTCACTCACATACTTTCTGCTATCTTCTTCCTCATATCTGTTTCTTGACCTTCCTTGCGATCTTTTTGCTTCATACTTCATTTCCATACTTTTCCATCCTTATTACACGCCCAGACCATCTCAGTCTTGCTTCCTCTACTATCTCATGTATTCCTTGTACTCCTACTCTTCCCCGGATAACCTAATTCATATTCCTGTTTTTCCTCGTGACAGCTAACATGCTCCTCACACACTTCATTCCCATTGCCTCCATTCTATGAGTATTTCTTTCATTAAAAAAAATCCATTAAATGTTCAATAACATGTAAGTATTTTACATTTTTAGCCACTATTTTTTGTAATTTGAGTTTTCAATCGTTACATATGGGCACGGTATCATTCAATTGAAAACTAGAATAACAGAAAATAGACGGAAAAAATGTTCTTTAATTTACAGCGTAGCCACGTATGGTCCATCCTGTATAAAAGGACGCGTAATGGGCGTATCCCTTACCTCGAGCTATACGGAACCTCGAACCATAGAGACTTAACTAAAGTATGTACACTGTACAGTCTCATTTTCTTAGGGAACCCGTTATTTTAAAACTGGAAACTCATGATGCCACAATGGCCGGGGGGGGGGGGGGGGGGGNTCATAAGCAAGTATTATTGGGAGCTTTCGATTACGTTTTGATGAAATTTATAATCAATTAATAAATCGAATAAGACATATTTCCATATGTCAACTTTTGGCGACTTTCAATCAATGTTGGTGTTTATGTCCCGTTAGTTCCATCGTGAATCGAACCAGACTCCTCCGTAATTGTGATCGGCCACCCAAAACCTTTATCCACTGAGACGGGATTAATATATTATTATTATTGCTATTACTATCATCACCGCGTCTTACTACCTGACCAGGTACTTTAATGGGGTAAGCACGATTAAGGAAGCATTTTAGATGTAGTCTATCGCATTTTCGTGGAAGGATAGTGAAAAAACATTTAAAAAAACTTCAATCAGTAGTCCCGACCAGGATTCTAACCCCTATCTCTCCAACTTCAGCACGCTGTTCAAACACGAGAGTGACGCCTTAGACCATTCGGCCACTGAAGTGGATTATTCTTCTAAGTAATAAAACTTAAAAACTTTTTTTCTTTCAAAACAGTTTAGGATATTGATCGACACTTTGGTGACCTGGCGGTCTAGGGGTAAGGTGTCAGATTTCTGTTCTGGGGGTCAGGGATTCAATCCTCGGTCCCAGCACAGATTTATCTGATTGCCAAACCCTTCCTTCACCTCTGACAAGACTTGTATTAACCACAGCTTGTGAATGTGTGGAAAGCCAGGCCTCCACCGTGGTTCGAATTCCACGTTAAACTGTAGGTCCTCCATTTCATCTCACAATCACCCTACCATCACACATTAGCATAAGTGCATATAGCCCAAACGGTTAGTAAGATGCGGTGCTAATAATGATAATAATACTAGTTAGATGCCAGCGCGCTTATCTTTTTAATCAGTCAGAAAAACCTGGGTTTAAAGTCCGGAAAAAAGTTGCGAGTTTTTCCGTTTGTTGATTTTGCATTTTTTTTCCCATCTGTAACTGAAAGATGGTTTATTTAACGGAAATGTCTATAGTCTCTCCCCCCTCCCCTCTACTTCCAACATTTGTGAAGTTTCTTGATTTTATTTCCTCAACCTTTCTTGCTCATCTACCCATCATTATGTCCACTCTACTTTCTCTCTATCTCGACGTTTCGCAGAGCTAGCACTTGTAAAAAACTGACAACTTCTCAAATTATGGAGACTGGCGCAAACATATTTTCTTTAACTTTTTTTTAACATGACAACCTTGGCGTGAGATGGGAACAGAGGGACAGTAAATAAAGTTCACATTTTACTTTCGAGCTTAAGTAAGCCCGTCATATAAACTATTTAAGTACTCACCCGCCTACATTTGAAGAATGACTTGAGGTGGCTTCTGGTTCTTTGATTGCTGTAAATGTTCATTCAGTGGTATGTCATGGAGTGTTATTTTCGTGTCTTACTACCCGTCCAAGCTATACGCCTATGGAATTTATTTTTGCACCACGTTTTACTATCCGTTCGGATTTTACATTTATGTACTAATCACGCTAATGGTTTTTAGGACGAGGATGGTTATATTTAGAGTAAGAGCACCTGAATTTGCGTAGAGGAAAACCACCTTCAGTAGGCCTACACCCGGCTGAGATTCGAACCTCAGCATCAGTGTTATCGGCAGTCTAGTCTAATACGAGAGCAACACCTTATACCATGTGGCCACCGAAGTGGGTGCTTATGTACTGGTTACACTAGTGGGCGAGGGACGAGTAAGGTTGAATTTATAGGAAGTTAATCTGCATTTTCATAGAGGAAGAGGGGAAAACTAATTTGGTGAGGTCACCCTCATTGCATCTGGCAGGGATTTGAACCCTTATCTCCCCGTTAGCGGCATTCAAGTCTATTACAAGAATAAAATGAACCTTTTGATAAATCAATATACAATGCATCCCGATTCTTCAGTTTACAAACCTTGTAATAATACGCGATTTTCGGATCTGAAAATTGAGCAATATTTTGGGAGATTTAGCAAATAAGATAGGTTACCCAAGTTTTAATCTTTAATTTATAAAGATTGATTTAAAAAAATTGTGCAAAAAATAAGTACAATGTTTGGCAACACTTAAGTGTGCGAAGAGATTTTTTTGTGTGTGTAAATTAACAGACACTAAAGAGAACAAGGCTTACGGACACTAATTTTCCATAAATTATAAAAGTGACGACAGCACTTAAACTCACACCATCGTTATAAATAAAAGGTTTCATATTTATTGCTAAAAATAGAGGGAAAGTCTTAAAATGTTATGTAACGTTATTTTCCCCACCTTTTTAATGATACGGATTTTAAAATTGTTACTTTTAAATTAAATGATTTACAAAACCAACCTTGTGCTGTAGTAGTTACAGCCCCTGGCTGCTTACCTAGAGGTCTCGGGTTTGATTCCCGGCTGATACCGCGTGGTTTTTCTCGTAAGGGGAATAATTCTCATGGTCACCAGTGTTTGGTTAGTTAGGTTCAAGTTAGGTTAAGATTTTAACTGCCTCCAAACCGTCATAATACTTAGTATCAACCCCTCATTTCATCGGGACATGGAAAGAGCCTCCAAGAAAAGGATGTATGATTAAATTTTACACTCGGGTGTTCCCTGGTCAACGGTACATTAGTAAGCTTACTGGATAATCTTTCCACAAATTGAGCTACCGATTGACGTAGCTCAAAGAGGTCTTTATTTATTATGAGATTACAAAATAAACACACCCTCTCAGACCCGCTACGATTAAGGGACCATTCATTGTTAATACGATACTGGGCACGGGAATTTCAAGAGCCCAAGAATCAGGCTCACAATTTTTTTTAAAATAATAGATGAAAGAAATTGAGCTAAAAATAAAATAAAATCCAATTAAGTGTAAAATGACAACCTGAACACTGGAATTGAACCCGTGAACTAGTGAAAGATGGCTTGGATACGAGATAAACCAGGATGGTTCAGTGGTAGATTAGTGGCACGCAAAGACAAAGCAAGGTCCCGGGTTTGAGTAAAGGGCTCTTATCAATACTAAATATTTTCTCTAGAAATGCAGTTCTTGGTATTTTCCTCAATTTGAATTATTTATTTTTATTGTATTTTACTTAAAGCTAACCTTATTTAAAACAATTATAAACTTACATATACAATTTTCCTTATTTTATTTTAAATTACAAGCCATGTCAATAGACTACATATTAAAAATGGCACATTGGCTCGTTAGTAGAAAAAAGTAAGGACAAAGGTAAAGAGCACATTTTATTGTTAAGAGAATCTACGAGTAGAAACGATGCTTAGATTTAGAGACGGGGTGGGGTAGTACTTCTAAACACATTTTTTTGGTCAGTTAAATGGCTCTCCACCTAATAGTTAATATTCTTGTGATAATTACAGTCCAATTTTCGTAGGATGGGCCTTTAAAAAGTTCCATGGTATTAGCTGAAAATCGAACTTTACCGACTAAGCGGTCACCGTCAGTTGGTAATGATATTGCCAACGTCTGCGGATAGAGGGTGTCGTTATCTGGTCAGTACAACGAACCTTTATGTCATCAAACTCAGTTTTATAGACCAGAGCTGCTACGTTTCGTATATACAAGTAGCTCCTCATTTTTCCACACGAGGCTAAGTTTACTGCTTTCAAAGTTAAAATCTGGAAGTGCCAGAGGTCAAACCAAGGACCTCTGGATCTGTAGCTGGGAACTGTAACCACTAGACAACAGAGGTGGTCTTTAGAAAATAAAAACGTAATTTTTAGCACAACATTGATAACATTTTTCTATATTATTATTATTATTATTGTTAATTTATAGGTATTGATAATATATTAAAAGTTACAGCTGTAGATAACATGGCTTGACTTATGAATACGTGATGATAGATCTAGTTACTTTCTAACTTTTGTAACTTCCTATGAAAATTAAACTGTTGTGTACTCCATGGGTCTTGGAAAAGACTGTAAATTCCCAACCCTATTCAATTTGTTTTTTTTTTGTGTGTATGAAGTGTTAATTTAATGAGCTAGAGCTTGGCTGTCCTGTTATTAAAATAAAACACCAGTAGTCTTCTGCTGCATTAAAACTATGCTTAAAAAAAGAGTAATCAAGGTCCAACTGTCATGCTTTTATAATATAATAGCACCAGGTCTTCCAAATTTATATGGGGGGGAGGGGGGGAGGGGAAGCTAAATAAGTAAACTGACAACTTGAAATATTTCAGCAACATAAAATAAAGGTATCATGGGCATCGTTAAAAGACTGAAACCTTAGATCAGTCGGTAGCGTGTCTGTCTACATAGCTAAGGGGAACGGGTTCGATTCCTGACATGGCCGAAAAAATCATAATTGGTGAAATATGTGTTTCCCCGTTCACAGTGATGAATTAATATCCGCGCACTGGGTGTTGTGTTTGTTCTATATTTAAGTTAGTTTATATGTCATGTGTGGGTATTATCAGTCGGTTTTAGAAATTGCACATTAAATACCTCAAATAAATGAAAAAAAAGAGATATTATTGTCCTGAAAAATATCCAAATTGAGTATACATGATTGGCCTACAGAAGAGGGTGGCAACATTTTTGGAGACCAACTGACTTACAAGCCTATGAGAAGCTCCACGATTACTGATTATTTATTTAAATTTTTTTCCCAGCTATACCTCTTTTACTTATTTCTTAAATTCATTCTTTTCTCAGTATGTATGTCCCCTATAGAAATAAAATATAGAATGAATAAAATGTGTGTTTTAAATTAAACTACTTACTTTTCTCATAGATATTAAAAAGTTACATAGTAGATATAGAACTATCATGAAACATCCGAAACGTTGTTACGTCTGAAGACTGAATAGTCGCAAAAGGCAGAGTGTTTCCGGTTCAACATTATTTTGGATTGTGGTAGATTTATTTCCAATGCAGCAGAATCGAGATGATTACATACATAATGAACTTCTTGAGATTTATCTTCACTATTATTAAGAGCAAATTAATTTAAAATATCTTGTAATTTGTAAACGATTATAGTTTACAAAATTTCACGAATCTTCAAGCAAATTCGGATGTTAGATGATCGATGAATTTGAGCGTTATTTCCAGCTCGAAGTTTTTATATTCAAAATCATTACAGTAATTTTGAAATAAATAACTTGCTTAGAATCTATTTTAATGAAAATTAGTTCCACAAAATATAAATTTTCCTGAAAATGGTTAAATCGCAGAAATCATGCTTATTATTTTTTGCCTTTCTCTTGCAGTTCCAAATTTAGTCCATTCAACCGTGGTATCAAGAAGAAATACAAAATATATTAGCAATCATGGGTCCTCCAGCTTTGGGTAGTAGCTAATTAAGTTGTTTATTAAATTTGTGGCCATGACCTTGAATAGACGTATCACAGTGCACAGTGATAGTTGAACAGAATCAATATCTGTTGATAATTTATTTTTAATCATCAAATATTTCTACAGGAGCTTCATTAAGGGCCCATTCACGACCTCACCATCGGCGAACATGCCAAACTACAAAGCTACAGTAATAATAAAAAGCTACTGAAAAGCGTTGGAAAAGGAGCAGGTCCACTGCGCTAAATTTGGTAAACCAAGCTAAGTTTCATAAAACGGTTTGAATCTGCTGTCACTGTCAGAGTCTAAGGCTGCACTTGCATACACATTACTTGTATCAATCTCTTCATTTGTTTATTAGTTACTAGACACATCACCACTAAGACGAGAACACACCAACATTACCAATTATAACCGATCAATATTATTTTGGTCAATATAAAAAACTATGTTAAAGAATCTGATATATTTTCGGATTTATAAGACACAAAGATCAACTTTTAACTACGATGTATTTTTATTACATGATCGACTGAAAATGGCCGTTCGATCAACTGGTTACCAACCCCTGGTCTACAGTTCACCGTTGACATAGAGCTTTCATTAAGATAATAAAGGTCATGGTCAAAAAATAAGAATAAAGAGCCTATAGTAGCTTAGCATACCAATTTTCCTTCTCCATTACGTCATATCATTGTTCATTGGCAGTCACGTGTTGGAAGGATCAACGACAAATGATAGCAACTAGCCCAAGTAATTCCTAGCAATAAATCGATGCTCGGATAGGTCTGACTTGCTCCTAGGACACTAATTGAATGGAGGAAAGAAGAAGGGAATAGAAACACGTTCAAATGACAAAATAATAGCATTCTCAAGCATTTGTTTTAACTCGGGATGAATCCTGATAGGGACAAAAGCCTAGTTTAATATATATACATATATATATATTAGCACCACGTCTTACTGCCCGTATGGATTATACGCATATGTACTAATTATGCTAATGTGCTAGGGATGAAGAAGGTTGAATTTAGAAGCCATGTACCACACATTTGCATGAAGGCTGAATGTAAAACCATTTAAGAAAAACTATTTTCTGTACATCCAACCGGGATTCGAGTCTTGATATCCAAGTCATCTGTCTCAGGACCATTCGACCATTGCAGTGGGTGATATATATATATATATATAATAAACTGGGATAAATTAGGTACTGCCAATCAGGGCTGCCCTTAGAGGTGCGAACGGCATGACCACACAGGCCCCCTCGATTTGAAGAGCCCCGCTCTTGATTAATTAACAGAGGGGAAAAAACAAGCTAGGGCGGGCAATTTTTTAAATTGCGCTTTCGTACTGTTGTCCCCTCCTTGCATAGGGGATCTAGCAAATATTTTTAGATTGTAAAAACCAATAAAAATATGATAATGTAGCTTAATTTATTGAACAAGGGAAGCGAGTTCTTTGTTTTAACTCAGCCGATTTGCATTTGTCTGTCTGTAGTGGTGGATATGTCTCATTATAACTTTAGCGCGAACTAACCGATTTAATTGAAAATTGGCACAGTTGTTCTTTGAATCCTTATATAGATCAAACTCGTTGGGGAAAAATAAATCCACCCGAAAGGGTTGTGAAAGATATGGTAATAAAAAATCGAATTAAGGTATGAAGAGAAATCAGCCCTTATATATATAAAAATACTGACTTTGCCCTCTGGCATTAGTTAGTAGATGTATTTACCCTTTAGGGCGTATCCTAATTACTTATACGGTTGAAAATGGGCATCTAATTGCAAACTATTTTAATAAAAATAATTAAGTTTTTAGCTATTATTTTTAGGTGAAAGAGGACAGCGAGCAGATAACTGTGGGCTCCACAAACGAAGCAGGACCCTACTTCTGCTAAAGACAGCCCTTGCCATGGCACTAAAGTGTTGGTATTTCATTTCTATGTTGGAACACACTTGAATATCGTCCGAAGGATTAAAAGTAGAGGAGTAGTTTGGAATTCACAACAGTCGGGGACCTCTTGGCAATGTGTCAGGACCGCAATGGGTTCGGGAGATCAAATATTGACTCTAGGGCAGGTGCTGTGGGATGATTTTGCACATGTAATTTATCATTAAAGGTTTATAATCCTACCCCCACATTAATGATTATGCATTGTGTCCTATTAAAATTTCCTTCCCATTCCTATTCCTTAGAGTCATGTGGTTCAACCTTTTCATGACTCGTGGGACAATCTACAGAACGCAGTGAACATGCTGGGCCTAAAGAAAAAATTAAAAGTTATTAAATAACAATTTTAATTTTAAAAACTCGCTTCAGTGGCCTCATGGTCTAAGGCCCTACTCTCGCAATATACTGAAGAGCCGATGTCGGGGAGATTGTGGTTCGACCCCAGTTGGGTGTACTGAGGTTGGTTTTCCCTAAATGGTTTCCCACTCTCTATCTCCAAGCAAGTGTGTGTACACTTCTTCTAAATTCAACCTGACTAATTCCTTCCCATTAGCGTAATTAGTAGTATATAAGTGTACAGGCCAAATGGGTAGGAAGGCGTGGTGCTAAGAAAATACTTAAAACAAATATGTAGTGTAGATACAATTACAATATAGTAGTATTATGACTTGATCAACATAATGAGATGAAGTATTATGACTTGATCAACATAATGAGATGACCGATTTTTTTTTATGCTACAAGTTTTTTGGTATGACAGATCAGGGTAATTTTAATCTTTTCTACTTTTTGTTTGCATTTCTTAACCCATTAGTGTTATGCCCCTATGTGCTAATTACTCTAATATGCTATAAATTAGGAAGGTTGAACTTAGAGCAAGTGTACCAACATTTTCGTGGAAAAACTTCCCTGAGTACACGCGACCGGGATCAAATTCCAATCTCTCCATCATAGGCAGTCTAATAATATATTGAAAGAGTAACGCCTTAAACCATGTGGTCATCGAAGCAGGCTGATATTTATTTAAATACCCATTAAGAATTAATGGAAGGGGGGATGGGACCAGAAATAAAAAAACAGGTCACGGGTCGTGGGTTGGATCACACTGCCGCCAACAACCTTCAGGCCTATCATCTATCCGTATACTACATACAAGACGTGTGGTGCTCGTTTGTCTGTCCAGAGATTTTCTCAAACTTTTCAATGAGGTACAAAGCTGTAACTTATAATACTGATTACTTAAGTGTTGTACAGTAGCCCCATGTCTTCTTTGGTGCTGACTGACAGCTTTAAAAAGTTACCAGACCAAATTACGTATCTCTACGCCGAACCAGATGATCTGAAAAAACATGTGTTTAGCAGCTGTCACTTTTGACAGTCAAATTTAGGTATACACCTAAATGTTGACTGTCAGAAATAAGCTGCGAGATGTCATTCAGCACCAAAGAAGACATGGGGCTACTGTAGCTACCAGCAAAATTCTTTAAACTGCATTTATTTTGCAAGGGAGGGGCCCAGAATGAATACATAATACCGTGATCACGTATTATATATATATAGTTTTAAGCTTTTAATGCATCTTACCCATACAGAGAAAGGGTTTAACTGCTAGTGTTCTAATAAAAATACATACACATACTATATTATTCAAACCAATTTTGTATTGGGCTTGACCTACTTTCTCTACGCTAGTAAATGTCATTGTTTCATGCAATGCACGTGTTTTAATCTACTTCCTTTACCTCACTCAGTGGTCTTGCTATTCGTGTCATATAGTCCTAGGACTAGCATGGTTTATTTGCCTGATTTGAGTTAATCTTCTCATTTCAATCGGTCAGTTGACATTGAGTGATATGATATGCTTTAGGTTCAGTGCGCTGGTTACACTAGTCAACAGGATTTTTACCTCAAGAAATAGTTTGGTTGTTTTTGGACAATTTTTATGTCCAGACCTCGGAAATGACGATAAATATTGCAAATCGTGTCACATTTTTTAGTATATTTTGTGTTTGTCGTAATATACTACGATTTAGTGAAGGGAAAATGCCCGGATATGTCATAATTCATAAGACCTAAATATAGTTGTTGCATGTAAACATAATAAGTAACTTATAATAAAACATGACATCGATCAGATACACTTCTGTCCAGGATAAAATTCCTGACTCCCAGATGCCAATAACCCGATCTTATTAAGGGAAAAAAAATCTATAAAACATATTTAAAAACAACTATGAGCGTACTTGGTTTTGAGAACACAACAAACACGCATATCATTTTATTTTCACTTTAATGTGTATATACATAAAGTGATGGCGGTTTAAGTTGCCTTAAAATTAACATACCTTTAATGAGCAAATATCAGCTTAAAGCTTATGCGCTGCATATATATTTTAAAAGTTGATATAGACTCACTACTATTGTTCGTTCACGGTAGGAGTTTACCTGGGAAAGGACTGTTTTCCCTACCAGAAATCTATTATATAGTAGGATATTGGTAAGAAAAAAGACCTTTCAGAGGTAAACTCCTCCCGTGAATGAAGTATAGTATATAAATGTTTGTTTAATATTCTAAATACATATTAATAGTTTAGTTACTATACAACTGCGCAATACAATACAAGTAATATTATAACTCTAATTTTTATGGTTGATACAGTTCAACAGTACTAAATAGGCTATAAGTATTGATATTATTTATCAAAAAATATAGCTAAAGATCATATAGCTTGACGTATGAATATGTAACAATATATATACTCCTTTTTCTAGCTTTCAGTAAGTAGTGTCATCTCAGATCTATTCAATTCGTTCAAAATTTCAGACAAAAGTATAGATATTTGTAAAAGTGTTCCTAAATTTTTTAAATAAATATTTTAAGAAATTTAAATAAATAATATATATTTGATAGTCTTAGAGGTCCTTAGTGGTGTTTTATTACATCTCTTTCTATTAAAGTGGTTGAAATAAAAGTCATGATTTGATATTATATATTTTTACCGTGCCTTTGTAAAGGTAAATATATTTTCAGCAGGGCTGCTAATTATGCCTACGTATTTTGGAATAATTATTGAAATAAGATTATCTTGGTTCATATTTTTCATCCCTCTCCGCTTCCATCCATTCATTGTTTACCAAATTCCCTACAGTTTTAATTTTTTTTTTGCTCATTTAACTTATATCTGATGAATTCAATTATTTATTTTGTCACCCAGTTAATATTTAAATTCGATATATCTATAGTTAAGTATTACAATGAATGTTTCGGAAATTTCAAGTAAATCTAATAGATTAGCCAGCCTCGTGATATAGTGTTCGGAACCCCAAATTAAGTAGATAACACATCCTCCTAGATAATGATTGTTAGATTGCTGAATATAAACTATTTTGAATCAAGTAGGTCTTGATTTGTAAACACTTTATGTTTTGTTGTTTGCTATAAAATGAAGAATGGTCGCAAATATCCTTGAACAAGCGAATACAGGTGATATATATATATATATGTGTGTGTGTGTTAGGAAAACAATATATAATTATATATGAACCATGAAGAAGAAGCGAGCAACATGGAACTCGTCGTAACGATAAGAACGACTACACGTACGGCATTTACCGGAACGATCTTCAAGAAGAGATTAACACTTCGGTAGTATCAGTATCAAGGTGTCAGGGTAGGCAGAATAAGCTCAGCTATCCCAAAAGGTTTCGCAAAAAAGAGAGAATACATCTCTTTACAAAAAAAATATATATTTAAAATTGAAATTTTAATGGTAATTTTTTAAAGCGTACCTAGTGCCATGTTATCAACCGCGCGAAGCGAATGTGTCCGCTCCTTTTGGCGATATAAGCTGATACCTTTCCGTCTAACGCACCAGGAGAATCAGATCTGCAGGGAGATTCGGGGGGGTATTGCGCGCGCAACTCTTCATGACAGCCTCTGAAGGCGACCAGTAAGCCGGCTATCCCCTACTCGTGAGTGTTACATTCTGAACATAAAGAGTGTGTTTCAAAGGTTTATTTTACTGTAGATTAGTTTATTCTTGTGATTGTGACTTGAATTTTTATTATTTTACTAGGTTGTTTTAAATTTCGTAGTATCCTATATCAGTAATGTTTTAGAATTTAGTGCATGAGCCGTAGAAAAAAAAAGGTAGAAACTGTAGAGATCAACAATGATTCTTTTGATTCAAATACTTTTTTGTTAAATAATTCTACTGAAGCTTTGTATTTTGAATGAAAAGTGTATTTAAAAGGTAAAATAGCAAGACAAAAATTATATATTTCACAGAAGGTATAACAAACAATAAATAAATTATATTATTATTATTATTATTATTACTATTATTATTATTATTATTATTATTATTATTTATTGTGATGCCCTTTTTGTTTTTAATATTTTCAATAACAATATGTATTGCAAATTTGCCCTTGATCATGTAGGCGTTCATATCCCTTCTCGGGCTTCTCGTAATCCTAAATTATTTTTCCTCGATAGCTCTTATAAGACGAGCCCTATAGGTCGTTGTATCCATAGCGCCAATTCTAGATTTGTCGAATTTGATTTTTATCATAAAAGGAAAGCTAAACTCAGAGAGTTATTTAAGGATGTCCCATATCAATAATTTATCATGTAGAGGTTCTGCCTATATTATTTAAACTTACAATATTCTGCTCTATTTTTTGCATTATGTTACTGATTACTATTTAGTTATTTGTTTTTAATGTTACTTTTTTATTCTTATTATTATTAACTACTTTTTATCTCGTAACTATTCATCAGTATATAACATTATTTAGCCATTTTTTGTCTATCATTTTTTCTTGTGTAAATATATGTATTATAAGGTATGTACGTGTGTACTTTTCAGTGCTGGCCTGTTATAGGTCTTACGACTGTTGGCCAGCACTATAATAAAGGAAATTGAAATTGAATTGAAATTACTATTAGTAGTAGTAACAGTAGTACTATATTATATAACTTCATAAAATCCCATTTTTGACATCGTTAAGTGTGTCCCTTTATGAGTGTTCATGACTCGGCTTACCCAAAAATTATCATCACACTTCGCCACTAAGAAACTTCAAGCTTTGCTTTCTATGCTGGAGAATAAGGAGAAGAATTGAGATATGGATCATAATATAATGGACATGAAACTCAATGCTGGACATGTGGATCTGGATAGAGAAATGAAAGTGGTGGATGAATATATACATACATTCTTTTAAATGCAGATCGGTGTTCGGCCATTGCCAAATACTCCTATGAAAGTTTGTAACGTGGATTCAGGGAGTGTTGATTCTAATACGACTTAGGAGAAAGAAAGTTTAAGTAACCTAAGCTAGAGCTTAGGAAGTTTGATGAGGATATCAAAAATTTGTTTCAATATTGGTGTAAATTTGAGAAGCTTGATCAAGATCCAGATATCGCGCCAACAGAAAAAGTTGTAATAACTTACCTCATTCAAGCTACAATGAAAGGCTCACGAGCAAGATAAGTGGTTGTGTGGGAGCTTTCCGCCTATTGGCGAGAACTATAAGAAGGCAGTAAACAGTATCAAGTCTCGTTTTGGAAGGGAAGAATTGTTATTGGGAGTGTACGTAAGAGAATTGTCTACGAATAACTATTAAAAGAACGGATGGGCCTAGCAATTATATAAATAGTTTCGTTGGAAGAAATGGCTAGTTGGCTATTAAAAATAATTAGAATCGTGTTGCACCCACGGCAATGTTTACTTTATTGACAGTTTAGAACCACACATCAGATCCCTTGAAACCTTTGGAGTTACTACCGGCAAATGTGAGGCGATGCTATATCCTTTGGTATTCCTGAAGATATTTTAAGAGCTTGGCAGTGAAGTCCGAACTATGTGCATGGGGGTGAGCCTCAACAATGCCTTGAAAGTATGATGACATTCTTAAGGTTGGAGTAGGAATCAGATATGAGGATCAGTCTGGCCATGACAGTAATTTAGATAAAAACTGAAGATTGTAAATCTAAGAAGTGGCATAATTGTTTGGTAGAAAAACAGATACCTACAGCAGCTGGTTTTTTTCTACAAGTTCTACAAAAGATGAAAACTGTATATCTTTCAATGGGCAGCATGTGAATACTGATTGTCTCAAGGCAAGTAAAATGAGTCTATAAGAAAAAAATATAGTTTTTAACGAAATGGGTTGTTTCTTTGTATGTTTGAAGACTGGACATTGCTTCAAGAACGGCAAAACCTACATTAAGTGTTTGCTTTTCCAAAATAATCCCATTGCGTTGATGTGTCCAGAGCTACCGAAATAAAGGAGAGACAAGCGGAAGAGGATTGTGGAGGCGGTGAAATAAAACGACGACCAAGAAATCACCTTAACCAATCTAATAAGTTGTCCTAAAATGTTCTTACAAACTTTATCTGTGAATATTAAGGGATGGGGAAAATATCGTGTCCATGCTTTTGTAGGTAAAGGCTCGCTGGGATATTATCTTCTGAAGGAAACTGCTTCAAAATTAGAGTATGTGTCAATACGGTGAGACGTAATCGCACATTCTCTTTATGGGGTAATGAAAATGAAACAAAAGCAATGTCGTTGTTAGAAGGTCGACTGGCAAGTCTTGATGAAACTTTTGCATGCAAATTTGAGGCTCTAGACCAAAGTGTAATCTGTGTTGAAATATAATCAGTGAAGAAAGGGACTTAGATGAATTAGTTAGACCAAATGAACGGCACGTGATTTTTGACGCCGAGGGACCCTCAGTATTGGTAGAGGTGCTAATCGGAGCCAATATTGCAAGAAAATTCTTTAAGGAGAAGCGGAAGGTGCTAGGGATTAGTTGAGCACTACGGAGACTCTTCTATGGTGGACTTTGATGGGAGAGTTCCAGTTCAACAAGCTGGAGAAACTATGGTAGTAGTAGTAACGTCCATGTTTGTGAAAGAATCATCTGTTGCAGACCTGTGAAATTTGGACGTGTTCTGAATCACCGACAAAACCAAAATATATTCTAATGAGGACCGAGTACTGCAGATGAAGTTAAATATTCAGAAGACAGTTATGGTAAATGATGAGGGGCGTTACGAAGTACAATCACCCCAAACAGAAGATCTTATCCCACATCCTAAGAACAAACATTTAGCCATGAAAATTTTGAAAAAAACTAAGAAGAAATTTCATTCTGGGAATCTATACAGAGTCTATGAAGAAGTTTAAAAAGAACGGATGGGCCTAGCAATTATATAAATAGTTTCGTTGGAAGAAATGGATAATAACGGGCACTATTTATCACATCTGCCTGTTGTGACAGAGAACAGTATTTATTACACATATGCGTCCAATATTTTATAATTCAGAAATAAACTGTACTTTACCATAATTGAATCAGTGTTTAGAAGATGGACCAAATATCATCAAGTTCATATACGCTATTCTTCTTAAGGTTTGGAGAAAGAATTTATGATGTTAATTTTTACATCGAGAAGTTATTCCTTCAGATAAGTAGGTATAAAATATAGATATCTTCTGCAATTCTTTTGGTGGGATCCTGGAGAATAAAAACAAGGTGAAGATTTCTTGATATAAAAACATTATTTTCGGATAAAAATATAATACATTTTTGCTATAAGCGGTGCTCAAATATCATCTTCAACAAGCCATGCCAGTTTCAAGGTACAGTTCACCAAT
Source organism: Timema douglasi (assembly GCA_901482245.1). Taxonomy (NCBI): domain Eukaryota; kingdom Metazoa; phylum Arthropoda; class Insecta; order Phasmatodea; family Timematidae; genus Timema; species Timema douglasi. The sequence goes on from CABEEJ010002145.1 coordinate 104,947, forward strand.
GATGCATAGTTTATTGAATAGTTTTAGGTGGACAATCGTTATTATCTTGGATAGTGAACATAAGATAAAATAGTTCACCAGAGAGGCTCGTGATGTAATGTAAAACGGGAATTTTAATCTTAGAGGTTGGCAAAACACATATTACAGTACTCAGACTATATAATTACCAGTGTTAGAATTTTTATGTGAGCGAAACAGCAATGCTTCTCTTTTTCACACATTCATTCACAATATTTATGATTTATAATATGTATGTATTTATAAAAATAATTTTAATTAGTAATCATAATAGTAAAAAGAGGATTTTTAAGGAAAAAAACACAATTTTGTTTTGATTAACAAATTTTAAATCTGAATAGAATAAACATAAAACCAAAAGTCACTCTCTAATAAAAATGTACATAAATGTAATAAATGTGTTAATGGGCCTAAAATGCTTTAGTATTAGTAGAAAAAAATATTTATTTTAGTACAAATATAATTTGGTTATCATACTAAATTTAGCAGCCTAATCTAACTACTGGAAAAGTTAAGTTTGAAGCCATTTGATTTTCTGCACATTAGAGCTAAGTTGTAAGAGTTATTGAGTAGGTTATATAGGATATAGGGCGAGGGAAGTGCTAAGAGTCATTCATTCCTTACAATATTAAGATATTGGTTTCAATATTTATGAATATTTTCTATGCAGAGGGAAGCGATCATCCCCCTCCTCCTCCTTCCCCTCTATGGATCCACAACTGCTCTTGAGACTTTATTCTGGTCCCTCCGTAGAGAGTGGGCCAAGTCTGAGACATCTGATTTAAGAAACGAATGTACGTACCATTTATCCATTTATTAATATATATTTATTTTCACCATCGTATATTTGTACCAGTTTGGCTTGAATGTTTCTATATTTATCATTATAATGAAGCTGGGATGATTATAGTAGAATTTGAGAGGAAATCTAGTCAAATTTGCGTGGAGGGAGAGTGAAGAAACATTTAGGAAAACAAAAACCTCGGTACACCCAATCAAAATTCAAACCCCAATCTCTTTGCCATTGGTGACCTGGTGGTCTAGAAATAAGGTGTTGGACTTCTGTGTTGGGGGTCCGAGGTTCAATCCTCGGTCCCGGCACAGATTTATCTGATTACCAAACCCTTCCTTCACCTCTGACAAGATATATTGTGAATGTGTGGAATGCCAGGCCTCCACCGTGGTTTGGATTCCACGTTAAACTGTAGGTCCTCCATTTCATCTCACAATCACCCTACCCTTATACATTAGCGTAAGTGCGTATAACCCGAACGGGTAGTAAGACGCGGTGCTAATCTCCCTCATCGTCAATCTAGTCCAAAAGGAGAAAGATGCGATAGACTATGCAACCACCGATGCTGGCCAAAAAGAGTTGCAAGATAACAAGAGAAAGAAGCCACTTCAATGGCCACATGATCTAAGGTGTCACTCTTGCAATATACTGGACCTCCGATGATGGGTGATCGTGGTTTGAATCCCAGTCGAGTGTGTGTACTAAAGGGCTTTTTTCCCCTAAATGATTCACCCCTCTCCCTCAACGTGAATGTAGGTACTCTTAATCTAATTTCAGCCTTCCTTATACCCAATACGCTAGCGGTTTAGTACATATACGTATAGCTTGAATAGGTAGTAAGAAACAGTGGTACAAAAAACCACGTGTACAAGCAAGAGAATGATGAGTTATTAAGAGAGAAAAAAAGGTCATGTCGGTTATAAGACGTTCCAAGAGAGTGGCCTGGGATTCAGTTCTTAGAAAGACTTTCATTTTAGAGATATTATATTCTTGTTATTTCAGAGTGGTTGGTTTCATCGTTGTGGCGTCTACCTCTATTTGAGTATTTCAAAAATACCTCTACATAAAATAACTCAATTTTATTTTGCCATGTGAGCCTCATAATTCTTTCTTTGATCATATTTACTCCCACATACAGCCCCTGCCTTCCCCTACGGGGTGTAAACTAACAACGTAAATGGTAAGGGACTAGGGAGTAGGCTACTAAGGGTCTCAATGTTGTTGGGGACAGTTAGGTGGGTGCAAGGGGGAGGTGTGGGTAAGGTGCGCGAGACAGTTTTACTGCAGTTGAAAACTGTAGTTCGCAGTTAGCACGAGGCATAAAGTACAATTACCGTAAAGTTCGTATCTGACTTCCCCTTCTCCCGGTATTTCGACTCCGCTACGCACATACAAACATACACACACACACACACACACATACACGCAGGATTTATATACGTGCTATGACCTGTAGAAACATTCTGGAAACGCTGTACATAGCACACTAACCCTATGCACACACTAACTTGTAGGGCCACATGTATTTGTAATGATGGATTACGAAAACAAGTGAATGCAGTAAACAATGGCACGCGTGTATCATCCGCAACGAGGTACCCCAAACAACTACTCCACCTGTCACGCACGAGGACAAAGAGTGAGAACGCACCCTAGGAGTCGATTAATGGTTGGATTAAGGCTTATTGACAGCAAACAGAAATTTTAAAAATTGTAAACCTTGGTTGAAAGTCACTAATGTTAACTTATGTGGAAATAATAGTTATTTTCTTAGTAAAACACCCTAAAGTATTATCAATCAAAATTGGAAATAAATAAACGTTTCTAATAATACTTCCTAATGATAACTGGATAACTGGCCTTTTTGTTACTTATTGAAAGAACAAAAAAATATTAATATGAACCATAATTTGGATCTACCATCCAAAATAAGAGGGTTCAAAAACTTCAAAAAAGAAAAAAAATAGAAAATAAGAACAATCGAAAGAGTGGGCTGGGTGAGTGAACTGGTTATACCCGCTGGGTAAGCTAAATGACACCCAGCGCACACAATTTGGGATAGATGAGGGTAAGTTCTCACGGCCGTCCCCAACGGCCGATAAACACAGCCCAGAAGTTATACCCTTATTGTGATTATTTCACAAGAATCAATTCAACTTAAAATTACCGAAGGATGATGCTAATATAAAGAGAAGGAACGAATATCACCGTCAACAGTAATTTATTATAATTGCCCAAAAAATGATCGGCAACAATGGGTACAAGTATATTAACAGTTATACAAAATGCAACTCTTTATAACATTTTCTTTTGGCGTCTTCATACCACTAGCGCTAGCTTTAAGAGCAACCTTCATCTCTCGCTACAAGAAATAACAATTAGGCATGAAGGCTAATACCCTATTATAATCTCAACCTAAGAATTAAACGTTAACATCAACAATTACTAACACCTAGTCAATATGCATTATTTATATCATTTTACCAGCCCCGAAAGAATGGGGAAGATATACAATTAAACCCTAGCTTATTTGTGTGAGCTGAGGCAAATATTAGATAACAACTTTGCTTTTAATTGGCCAACAACTCCCATTAGTCCTCATAACTCGGTTGCTATGGCAACTTCCCATCTAAACATATCACGCGCTGAAGGCGCCCAGCTATATATGTTCGGAGGTGAACATCCATATATTAACCTTACTAAAACTATCCTAACACAGTAAAAATTACATATAAACCTAGCAAGGTTTTATTAAGTTAAAGTCAACAGGCGATGTTGACGAATGACATAATTTATAATATATTTTAGTCTAATGCCAAATTTACCTATCTTTGATAAACAATTAAACAGAGTAAGGTTTTAAGGAACGAGTCCATTCAAATTAAAGCGCTAAACCTAACATGATAAATAGAGATAAAAATAGGAAACCACTAACTATAACTAATACACAATTTAAATTTGATACGCCCAAAATATAAAGTCCAAAGTGTCAGGCATCCCAACCCATTTATCTTTAACATTAATACGACGGTAAAATAGTAAACCATACACAAAAATATCCCAATAGTTAGAGAAAAGTCTCAAGTCCAGATATGTTATGCATTCAGCCAAGAGTAAAGTTTTTGTTTATACGCAGACATAGCTTGAAATGTCAATTAAAGCAAGTTTAAAACTTTTAAGATATTTCCAAGTAATACTAATCGAAGTGCCTAAAAGGAATTTTGAAAAGTCAGACATTTAACCCAAAAGGAATTTAGCTTACATTGTAGTTCGTCGCCATCACCAAATCAAGCGACCTTCACCGCCAGCCCAAGAGTGGCTCACAATTCACAGGGTTGATCTTTTATACGCACAAAACACAGCTTGCATCACATGGTGAGTAGGGGGGGCCAAAGAACGTAGATAGGGTGGAGAAGCTTCTAGAGTCCACTCGTAGCCAGTAGATTCTCGCTCGTAAACTCGGTGGAGTGTTACTTCTTTTCTTCTTATGGTCTTTGGACGAGTAGAATTGGCGTGAAGTTTTTTAGCGGGCACGCCTCAGTATTCGAAGGAAGGTCGTGATGTTCGGATGTGTGATGATAGGTGGCTGCAGTGTTTACCTGGGAATGGCCGTGGACGTCTTGGTAGAATTGGGTAAGTTTGCAGTATATTGTAATATTAGCTAGCGGCTAATGTTACAAATAAAACCATGTTTATTTTTATTTCGTGGCTGTGGCAACATGAAATGGTATCATGCATGTAGTAATAGTTTTAAATTGAAAGCTATTTTAGTTACAGTTTTATATTCTAAAATTATTAATTAATTTGAACAACATATATTAAGGGTGAGTGAGAACTCTTGATTTGAATTATTATGAAATTAAAAATCTATTTCAATATCTGGTTTGTCGATGAGAAAGAAATCAGTGTTGGATTCCCTGTTTGATGTACTGAGTTATTTTTCCTTAGTGGTTTTCTACTCATCCTTCACGTAAACTATGGTATGATTTCCTTTAAATTATACTTTCCTCATACTTAGCGTAGTTAAATACAGATAGCCTTGGCAGGTAGTAAAACTCGTTGGGAAAAAAGCGTGCTAAACCATAACTTTTTAAGCGAAGACACTGCTAATCACATTATATTTAAGACATAACATATTCTTGACGAAATGACGAACATAATTAATTTAGTTTTGAATGTGCACCACATTTTTTATATCGGGTTAGGCTATCCATATTTAATCACACTGTTGGAGTAAGGATGAGTAAGGTATAATTTAGAGGAAATATACTCTAAATTGCGTGAAACTATTGTGGAAACCCATTTAGGGAAAAAAATCACTCTCATTACACCCATATAAAATTCGAAATCTGACCTTTCCATCACAGGAACACCAGACGAGAACTACACCTTATTCCACGTGCACAACGATGTGTGTAATTCGCGTCTTACTGCCCGTCCAGTCTATTCATATATTTAAACTAAAAGAGTAGGGATGAGGAGGGTAGAGATTGAGAAGCATTGTACCCACCCGTGCGTGTAGAGAGAGTGGGGAAACATTAGAAATCAGCCCATAATACACCCATCCGGGATTTGAGCTTTGACCTCCACATCACAGTCATCCCAGTCCAGCCCACCGATTAGGGAGGGATCATGTTAAATAACTAGGGAACGCTAACTCCCCCTTAACAAAAGCATGCTCTTTATTTGTTCTCAACTCAAACACATCTATTATTTGATAAATACATAATATCCATAAACTTTCATCAACTTTCCTTATTTTCTTTGCTCTAAGTACGTTTGGATTTATTTTAGTAGTAGTTTTAAACGATTACTGATTTATATAACTTAACTAGTTTAAGTTTCAAAACCAGAGTTTCCCTGTATAAATGTTTATAGTTTAATGATTGTACGTAAAAGGCAGCTTTAAATTTTATAATTCTGGCTTCTAGGTACACACGTTCGTGCACAGGGGCCATTAATTTTTTTTAAATTTCACACCTCAACATGCTATAGATATTGCGCAATGCTCACGAAAAATATTCAAACCCTTCATTTTATTAATATTAATTATTTTACACCTCAGCTTAGTCGATTGTGTCTGTTTACTGAGATAGAGATCCTGGGTCTGATCCCTGGGATGGACGAAAAATATAATTAATTTAATTCAATAATGAAATATGGGTTCACCCTTTCACAGTGCTGAATCAACTGTCGTGGACTGGAGGCTATGTCTAGCTTACATTTTTACCTAACAATCCAAACAATTTAATTTGTGAGCTATAATAGTGTTTAGTTATATTACGTTTGTTTAATTAAGTGAAAGAAAAAAACAGTGGAAATATTTCAAGCAGATAATTCTTAACGTTTTAGAGCAGCTTTACTTTTATAAAAAATGACCTGTATTATTAGGTTAAATAAAATAACGTCGTAACACTGCCTCTGAAATGGCTAGCAGATGCCATTTAACAAAACTAAATGAAAATAGAATAACAAACACAAAATAATGTGTAAAACTGAATGAATGAGAAAGAGGGAGAGAACACAATTTCATTTCTTCGGATTTACCTGACTAACGTTCATTTACGTATTCTCTCCCCTTCTCTCATTTTAAAGTCAAATTTCATGTCTCACACCCCTTCCTCCCCCCTTCGTTCCCCCTATTCATGTGATGTTCATCATAGTAAAGAAAAGCCGACACTCATCTATCTTAAAACAACCTTTCTGACCTTCCTTTTTCCTTCCGCCACCTTTGGGTGCCATTTTCACAGCCATATCTACCTCCCCTGTTCCCTGTTCGTCAGAACCCTGTAAGAGGACCAGAGAGAAGATGACCACCATTAATCAAGTGGTTCTGGTGCCCCTAGCAGCCTCTGGGAACACTGTCGGGAGCAGTGATCTCTAATAATATAACTGGATGGACATCTATGTCTGAAATTTTGGAGCTGTCGTCTGCACACCAATGCGTGAGAAAGAAAGAATATTTCGGGTATATCTTTCACTCTTTTACACATATAAGACGGTGATACATTTGGACATATTCTTACTATTTTATGAGAATATATAATATATATCCAGGTATATTATATTTAATGTGATAAATGGGTGACTAAAATGTATTTAATATAATAAATATGTAAAATGAATATAACATTTTAAACAAAATAATAGATTCCTAATAATTTCTCGGCGATAACCGTTTCAGTAACACGCTGGCGCCATTAGAACAATAAGATCAAAGTCTGGGTTCATCCCATCTGCCCCTTGTAGCCAACAAAACTAAACGTCACGTTTTGATCGATTGCAAATAATGTGCGTTCATGTCCCTCCAGTAGTATATATAGCTCACTGGGCGTAATTAGGACCGCAACCAGACAGAAAGAAAAGTACACGTGTGACTAACATTCTTATTGACTAAAGACGTTGAGGTATATTTTGGCCTTTATTTTTGTTAGTTTTTAATTGAGGGATTCAACGTGTTCTTTTTGAACCGAATGCTTATATCAGCACACGGCTTATAAACTAAACTAAATCTAGAGCAAACTCAACACCCCCCCCCTCCCCTAACAATTAAATAATCTCCGTGAAAGGAAGAAACCCACATGTCACCAATGATACATTTTTGGTTATGCCAGCTCAGTAGAGTGAATATCACCTCTGAGAGAATTGTGGGTATTATGGATAAAAGATTTATCTGAGCTATTTCTCAGTTTAACTGTTGTCAAATCTCCTCGCTTCCAATTATGTTGGAAGGTGGTGTGATGGGGTAAGGAGTTACTGGCAATATCAAAGAACTAGCGTGGCAAAACTTAGGGAAGATTGATCACAAAGAAACAAGGAATTTACAACTCTCTTTTCCAATAGTAACCACACAGCTCCCTCAGAAATGATATTCAGTGTAGCCAGACAGGCAGCACACTGATGTGATAAGGTGTCGGACTGTAATTAGTTGGGATGCTAACAAACCATGCATTTGTTTGTTTTGTGTAGAAAAATGTTAGATTTAAAACTTATTCAATTGGGGGACATTTTTGATAAAATATTAACCAACTAAAACATCTATATAATAAAAGGAATGTTTTGCCCATTTTTCTGTCTGTCCAAAGTTTTTCTCAAACTTTTCGATAAGGTATAGATATGAAACGTCATGCACTGATTACTATAGTTTGAAGTAACCTTCAAAGTTAAAAAAAATCTTTTTTTTGAAAGGTGGTTGATCCTATGTGTATTCAGCACATCGCGAGCACATCTGTATGTCTTGTAACGTGTTAGATACATTCTAACACTCACACTCAATTAAGCCCTATAATCGGCTTAAAACTATTACTACCAGATCTAATAAGTTCTAATAATGTGTGACAGATATAACCTCACTGCAACATCACAAGCGGGAGATGCCCTCTTCTCTTAAAAAATTACCAAGCGAACGAAGCAGCTTATATCTTTAAAAAAAAAGCAGAATGGCGCAGTTTACAACATTTGTGAACTTATAAATGTTGATTGGAAGGAACAAAGTATAAGAATAATTTACAAGTTTGACAAATCAGTTTATTATTATTCAAACAAGTCAACAGGAAGTATATAGAATTATAGGTAGAAATTATTCAAACCATCCATTGTTTAAACATGAGAATATAAACGGTTACAGTAATATAAATAGTTCGACAAAGGAGCATCAGGTGTGAAGCACCCAGTACACCCTATAACCCACACATATTGGTAATAGGTGTAAATAAGAAAATCTTGTAACGCGTTAAAGCAGGACAATTATTAAGTCATCAAATAGGATGGAAGGCAGCAACTATAAACTAATATAAATTAGTGGCGGTAATCAAATCTAATAACAAAATTATCATAGTTAATTCTACTCCAGTCAGCTGACTGTGAGGTTTCCAACTACAATATGAAACATCGACATCCATTGAATACTACGATCATAATACTTCCTCTCTCCAAGAGCTCGTTAAAAAGTTGAAATATGAACACATAGATCTCAACATAATTGAGTACATTTATGGATATACTAGCAGAAGTACCCGGCGTTGCCCGGGGGTAACATTTTCTTTGCGTCAAACAAATATAAAATACAATCTCTTTACTTCGTTTCTTCCAACGCAGTCGCCAATCTATTTAAAAAATCTAATCAAAGGTTTAAAATTCTAGCTTCAAGGTGTACATGTTTGTGCACAAGGGCTACTAATTTAAAAAAAAATAATTCAGCCCTCTGCGTGCGATGGATATGGCACAGCGCTACGACAGACAAACTTATTTTATTAATATAGAATAAAATATAAAATTTACATCCATTACTGTTTATAGCCTGTAACCTGGGCCATTTTTTAATTCAAGCTATATATTTTTCCACTACCGGCTTGCTAGGCCTGTCGTAGCTTCATATGCCTTATAATTTAACTTGAGACTAGGACAACCACAACATCCAGCCCCCAGGCGTAAATTCATCACCGTGAAAGGGGAAACTCGCATTTCACCTATGATATTTTTTTACAGCAATGCAGGGAATCGAACCCGGGTATTTTAACTAAGTAGACAGACACGCTACCGACTGAGCTAAGGTGTCGGATTAAAATTAAAATAAATAATATTTCTAAATATAAAATAGACTAAATAGTAAACTACCTCGCAACGCTGGTGTTACGAGCATCTCTTACACGATACCAACAAAGTTATCTCACGTTGTGCATGTTTGTGGGGATGATAGTATCAGAATTATATTGTTGAAAGTTGGATCGACACACCCGTTATACGCACCTGGGACTGTTTGTCCGGGAAGTGCAGCAGAAACAACACTCCCATAGAAAACCTGCTAAACACCCAGTTTAGGCCTACCGGCCACACGGCGAAACAAGTTACTGAATGTGTGTCGAAAGGTTGAATAGAGGACGGTGAAAGGGGGTTTCAGAATGTTTGTGGGAGGGGGAGGGAACCACTAGGACATTTGGTGACTTTTCATGGAAACTGTATCCATTCAGTGACAATAAATACACGTCGGCAACCAGTGCGACACGACAGGTTAGTGTTTCTAAACGTTAGCCTTTAAAATGTTTTGGTTTTGACTCGAATGGTAGATTTTGATAAATCATACGTCGACCTATTTTGGTTTTTATATATAGATATATTTTAGGCGTGTGCGAAGCTTCGAAATATCGAATCCGAAGTCGAAGTTCGAGCTTCGCTTCGACATCCACAATAACTTTTGCATCTTCGAAACATTTCCAAGGAGGAAGAAAACTTCCATAAGCTACGAACAAATTATAGATATCTCACTAAATATGACATATTTCATTATGTAATTATTTTTAGAACAGATACTAAACAGTTTTTTTCAATACTGACTAGGAATTAAATGGCATCTATAACATACACACCTTTTTTTCTTAGCGCCTCGTCTTACTACCCGTTCGGGCTATATGCCTGTGTACTAATGGTTTAGGAATAAGGAAGGTTTGTTTAATTGAGATGGGAGAAGATTCTCTATCAAATTAAAAGGCTAGTAAACAAAGAATGAGAAAAATATATTCTGTTTATATTTGAAATGCCTTGTGGAATTTTCATAGCGTCTTAGCGTCAATGGCTACAGATTTAAGTATGATTGAAAATAAAGGGGAAATATTACATTTTAAAATCTGTTACTAAGAAGAGAGTCCACCCTAATTTTCATGACACTAATAAAAAAAATCAAATCATAATAAATTGTACAAACACGATTTAAAATAGGGTACCGATAATTTTATAGTTCGGAATATATAATTAAACGAACATTGTTTTTTTAAGTGAACCCTTAAATAAGTATTTTTAGGAACTTGACTCGAACTAAGAGATTAGGCGGGCTTCTAAGGAAATAAATGGTACAATGCACAGTACATACACAAGTATACACAAATTGAAACATTTACTTAAAACTCAACATAGGGTATATGTGAAACAGAATAATATACTTTGTTACATAAGCATAATGGAACTATGAGCATCACATTTCACCAAAGAGTATAAACGACTGTTGAAGAAACATGTGGAGAGAAAAAGGAATATCATTATTTTCCAAAGATTATAGCAATCAACTCATTTATCTTAAATCTTGCACACCATTTGTTTTATAAAGATATATTTCATTTCAAACATTTTAATTTTAATATCCCTAAAACTTTGCAACGAAAAATTTTGTATTTCAAAGAAATGAGAAGATATTATCAAGATTGTAGATGTACAAATAATTTCCCCTAAAGAATGAGATGCTCTATTTTGTTTTTAATGTTTAACAATCTTAAGATAATAATTTTCATTAAAATAGTTTGAACCAATTTTGAGAAAATTTATTCTTCTCCTTTCCCTCTTTAATAAACTACCCTTAATTTTAGGGTTGGATGTACAATTCCATAGAAAAAAACCTCTTAGGAACCTTATGGAATCCTAGATACCAAGCTTTAGCCTTATCAATATCATGGTTCCGGCTCAAGGTCGAGATACGAACAGATGGCATCACGAAAACAACCTTTTCAGGTTAAGGATGCTTCCTACCTGTGACGTCACGACAGGTCATAATAGAATTCCCCATGGTGATGAATTTACATTCTAGTTGACGAATTTTTAAGATATAACGTTGAAACAAAAACTATAAATTCATAAATAATTCTAAAAATAGTCTTAAAGTGTCAATTTTTTTTATCTTGAAGTAGTTTTTTTGTAAACGTATTTTTTATAAATCCTCTACAACTTAGGCTATTTGGTTTAGTCACGAAAATGATCTGTAGGAATCTTCCTGCCAGGATGTATATTTAAAAAAAACTCTATGGTATCATATGTCCATCTAGAATAGGAAGCAATAAAATGGTAATTTTGAAAAGCAATTATATGTTTTCAAGGGGCAAATAATATAATGAGTGTGAAAACTCGTCAGTGGAAGAAGATAAGTTCTACTAGCGCATTGACAAGAGGCCTCGGTGGATAAATTGCTCATTTTATTCCTTCTCTTTTTATTTCGTAAGTTGTAGTCTAAGTGTACTTAAAGTACTTAGGTGAGTTAAAATATGACCCGTTTCGTGAAGTATCTTCAAAATATTCAAGTAGGCAACATCTTTAAGAGGGTCATAAAAAGTTGACATCCATCAAAATCTCTGATTCAAGTTTTTTTTTTAAGATCACAATAATTCCCTCTCCAAAGGGTACTGAAAAGTTAAAAACAATCGATCTGAGCTACACTTTGATCATTGCGTTTCATGAAGAACAAGTTTTATTATGAACTGTGCACTATTCGTTATTAGTTAGTTCATTATTCATGAATCCAAACCTAACTTTACAAAAATACCCACTTAGTAACGCCGTTAGCAGTTACTAAATAGATTGACAGACATGTTATGATAACACCCACCTCGGTGGCGTAGTTGGCTAACGCGCTTGTCGTGTTGAGCTCGACTGCTGAGGACGGAGAGATCGAGGTTCGAATCTCGGTCGGGTGAACTGGGGTGGTTTTTCCTAAATGGTTTTCCACTCTCCCTCCATGCAAATGAGGGTTCACTTCCTCTAATTCAACCTTCCCCATTCCTAACCCATTAGAGTAATTAATACTTTAAGCGTATAACCCGAACGGGTAGTAAGACGCGGTGCTAAATATTATTATTATGATAACTCCGTACAGGGCTTCCGAAACAGCTCCAGAGCTTTAACTCATTCTACCACGGTTGAGGTTCACAGCGATATTGACGCGGCGAACCACCAGACATAGTATTTTTTTCCACAAAAAAGCTTTTCAACATCTCCATCTCTTTTCTTACCTCTCTTTCTCTCTCTCTCATCTCACCCCTGTTCAAACCTCGCTACACTCTGATGGATGTTTGGAGTGACCTCTTGTTGAAACAGCCCACGTCCTGTTTACTTATTTACATGAAGGTTAACATCTACACTCTTGCACTCTTGTTTGTAATACAACGTAAGATAGTAAAAACTTTGTTTTAGAACCACGTTTTATCACCTGTTCAAGTTATGCGCATATTTAATAATTACGCCAGTGAGCTAGGGATAAAGAAGGTTGAATTTAAAGAAAGTGTACCCACATTTGTATGAAGGGAGAGTGTAAAGAAAACCTAAGTACACCCTAATGGGATTCGAACTTTGATATCCCTGTCATCAGCAGTCTGGCCTATTGTGAGAGTGACGCTTTAGACCATGCAGCCATCGAAGCGGGTGATAGTACAAGTTATAATTGTTTGTGTACATTTTTACTTTTTCATATAAATGAAGCATTTAAAAGTATTAAAAATGGAGAAAAAATGGACAGTGATTTTTAAGAAAATGTAATTTTTATATTACTTTGATTTAAAAAAAACTTTTTTTCCATATCTTGATTTTTTGTATGTTTTTATATACAATACATGTGTGTACCTGTGTACGTGTGTGTCCGTGTGCAAGTATGTATATCTGTACACTCCGTTTACCATGAAAGGTAGAAAGCTTTCCTCAAAGTATTCTACTTTGTTGTGGGTAGACAATAAGATAGGCTCGTAGTGTAAGCCAGTAGTTCCTAAGCCCTGGGTCGTGACTCAAATGAGGGTTGCGAGAAGGTTTCGATTTTTCTTTTCTTTTTAAACTTAAGGAAATACTACATTTACACACACACTTTATCAACATGGTAGTTGGAAATTATGCTGACAATAGCAAAAGTGTTGAAAAAAGTTTTGAAACCTCCTGTACATGGATTTTTTTATCCATCTTAAGGACATGTATGTTTATAACTGATTTCAACTTAACAATAATATAATAAATCACAATCCCACACCCACTAATAAGAAACAGGATGTGATAATAGTCAATGTAAAGAGAATATAGAAGTAGCGTCCTTTGGAAGAATTTGATTATGTCATTGCTTACGTCACCAGACACACATCAGTTATATTTTAATACTAAAACAGCCACACATACATATATCTTTTTAAATAAGTGGAGTAATGACGTTAGTTGCACATTGTGTGGATTTTAAAGGTTTATTTATTATTTAAAGTTCCAAACAGTGTAACACAGTGGCTTGTGTAGTGAGTGACGTAACAATCTCAATCAGATTACTTTCTCCATCTAGCGCTACCTTTGGTAATTAAATATCCAAGTAATCAAAACCTGAGTTGTACGATCCACAAGACAAGATACAAGGTTTAAAAAATATTATGTTTGTTGAATTTTAAACAGCCTGACAACAAATAAAAGTAAATCTTTCAAATAATATGTTTATGGAAGCCAATTTATTTCGAAAATAAAATACCAGTTTGTACAATCAAAACATTTTTTCTATCCTTCCTGGGTGAATACTCAACCCATACACCCATTGTATAAAAACATGAAGGAGTAAGCGTTTACTACGTATAGAACACTAGCAAATTATAACGGCTAGAAATATGTTATTTATTTTGAGAAAAACATTTTAAACACGGTCAATTTCAATATTTTTTATTTTAGTGTAGCACGCCTTTTTACCCGTAAGGGATATACGCATATTTACATTAATGGGTAAGAATGAAGAAGCTAGAATTTAAAGACAATATATATCTTTGGTTGTAGGACGGGCGATCAAACATTTAGGGGTTATTCATAAATGATTTAACGCTTTTTTCTTACCCCCAATTTTTTTTAACCTCTTCCATTTCCATACAACGCCAAATTGACCTCTATCCCACTCCAGACTGTGTTACATAACTATTCATATAAACTTAATGGTTTTAACTATACGCTAATACGGGTACACTTCCTCTAAATACAGCTTTACTCATCCCTAGCACTTTAACGTAACGGGTATATATACGTATAACCCAAATGGGTAGTAAAACAGGGTGCTAAATATATATATATATTTACATTTTTAAAGGGAATGTAATGAATCATTAATGGTTGTTCACAAGTAACCATTTTTTCTTTAATCCAATGTATCAAATATTGATTTTCAGAATTTTTACTAGGGAATTTTACGATGTGTGATGTCAATTTATTTGAACATTAATATCGTATCAATAAAAACCGGATGGCCCATCATCCCCGTTTTCACTTATCTGGGCGTTATTACCTTACCAAAGTCTTCATAGACGCGACCGAATAAACTGGTGGACATAAAACTACAACATAATAAAAGTGATAAAATTATTTACGTTTACTTGGAATCAATTCTTTTATATACCGATAATAATTTCTGGGATATAATTGAGCTTTTTCAACAACAAGCCTTAAAAATTCCTGCTAGCTAAAACATAGTTGCAAACAACTTTGAAACCAATGTCTCAAAATATTTTATTTTAGACTTGTTGAAGTAAGTACCCCACGTTGCCCGGGAGAAATGTTTTAGTTTAGGAACAGTTTGTGGAAGGTAACTTTAAAGTTAGTATTTTTAAGCCCTATTTAGGAAAAAATACTTTCATTGCACTTAGTCAAGATTCAAACCCCAACTGCTCTTTTACTAGACTGGACTGCCGATGACGGCGGGATCGGGGTTCAAATCATGGTTGGGTGTACTTATGGTGGTTTTCCTCAAATAGTTTTTCACTTTACCTTGACGCAAATGCGAGAAGAATTCCTGTAAAACCTGCTTTGATGGTCGCATGGTCTAACGCGTTACTCTCGCAGTACATTAGACTGCTGATGACGGGGAGCTAAAGGTTAGAATCTCGATTGGAGGTACCGAGGTTTTTTCCAAAATAGGTTTTCACTCTCCCTCCACGCAAATGCGGGCACACTTCTTTTAAATATGCCCTTCCTGATCCCTATTACCATTAGTGTAATTAATACATCAGCGTGTTGACCGAACGGGTAGTAAGATGCGGCGGTAAAAAAAATTCCTCTAAAGACCTGCTTTAGTGGCCGAATAGCGTCACTTTCGTGTTAAACTGGTCAGGTGAAGAAGGGACGATTGGGTTTCGAATCCCGGTCGAGTCTAATATCTAATGCGTATGTTTTTTACTAAATAGTTTCCCATTCTCCTTCAACGCAAATGCGAGTACATTGCTTCTAAAATTCTTCATTTACTCTCCATACCCCAGTAGAGTAATTATCATAATACCGTATTGTATGAACAGATAGTAAGAAGCGTTGATAACAATTAAAATTGTATGAATAACAGAGTTTCTATGTTACAAAAGCCTTAATTACTTGATAACAGTAATGACATTCTTTCTTTAAGAACCCTGTTTTTCATGTAGGAATACTTACTTTTCTATAAAATAAGACTATAGTGTTTTATCATCGTACAAAATATTCTATAATAAAAACGGTTAAAAGCATCTATCTATATCGTATCTCAAATAACCCGTGGGTGAAAAGGGAACAGGGATGATTCTTTTAAAATATTAAGACATAAACGTGCTAGTTAAAATGTCATAAATAGGGTTTTGACACTATTTTACTACTGCCAAATTCCCCCTTTTTCCCCCCAGGTTTTTCAGAAGGAATTTCCATTTTTCCAGACACCTTGGATTGAATAAAAGAGTAATCAAATTTCATTTTTCATCAACCTAACTTGAGTGTGAAGTCATGTAACTTATTTAAAAAAAAGGATGATTAAATATTTCTGGGGAAATCCTTCTGTCGCTTCGCAACCCTTGTTTAGGAGTAATAAGATATGTTGAAATCAACGTGCTTAATTCTTTAAATAACCTTTTCGTCCATAAAAATACCTATTTTATGCTTTCTGTTAAAGGTTATCTTTTTTTATTTGTTATTTAAGGTGCACTTTCTGAAATGACTGATTATATCAGCACAAGACTTATAAGCTAACTTAAATCTAGGAGAGACACAACATCCAGCCCCCAGTCATTAATTTATCAGTGTGAAAGGGGGAAACCCACATTTCACCAATGATACATTTTACGGCCATGCTAAGAGTTGAACTAGGGACCCTTAGCTAAGTATACAAACACGCTACCGAATTAGCTAAGGTGTTGGACGTTACATTTTCTAAATTAACAAATCTTCTAGTATTTTTACTAGATTCTGAGAAATTCTCTGTATATTCCCGGCTTTCCAGGCCTTATAAAGTAAACCGGGTCTAGGTTCTCAACAAAACACACTTTAGCTCGATCAATGAGATCCCGTGGGCTGTACTGTATTGGAAACTCCGCAGCTAAAGCCAGCCGATAAGCTTTAGTCCAGGTGTGACCAATCTTACCTCGACTGAGGGAAAGTTGGCCGGGGGTTATATATGAAGTTTATAGGACCTAATATTTAGATATGAACGATTTTTTTAGCAAATATATACCTACATTATACATGGATGGAGGAATATAACTGTTGTACTATTAATTTAGCCCTTTGTTTACCCTGAAAGGCGAGCAAAATTACCTTTAATTGGCTTTTTTTTATAGCATCACGTCTTACTACCCGTTCGGATTATACGCTATGTACTAATTACAATTATTATTATTATTATTATTATTAGCACCGCGTCTTACTACCCGTTCGGGTTATACGCACTTACGCTAATGTGAAATGGTAG
>CABEEJ010002146.1:7046-20837 GCA_901482245.1 Timema douglasi
GGGTTTAGTAATTTATTAAGTCTGATATCTTGGATCAGTCGGTGCTTAGTCTGTCTACCGAACTAATGGTCCTGGATTAGATCCCGGACATGGCTGAAAATTGTTGTCATTGGTCAAATTAGTGTTTTCACTTTCACAGGGATGAATAAATACTCATAAGTTGGGGTGTTGTAATTATTTTAAAATTAAACCTGTTTGTAAGCCACGTGCTAATATATTCATAAAAGTTAATAAAAGGAAAGTTAAATATTCTAAGTAAACAAATACATAGGCAAATAATGTAAGAGGAGGTAGAGGACTGAGTGCATTAGCGGTCTAAGTTCACTGACAATATAAATGGACCTGTCGTAAGAAATAACACCTAATAATAAAATTAACGTACCAGTTGGATACAGGCTTAACTTTATATCAGAACAAATTGCAACAACACTTTTTTTTTATTAGCATCGTGTCTTAGTGCCCGTTCAGTTTATATGCATATTTACTATGTACACCAATGTGTTAGAGATTAGAGAGGTTAAATTTAGAATAAGTGTTCCATCATTTGCGTGAAGCGACAGTGGGAAAACCTTTAGGATAACCATCCTCAGTACATTGAACCGGTATAGAGCCAAGATCTCCCGGTCATCGGCAGTTTAACCTATTGCAAGAGTAGCGCCTTTGACCATGCGGCCACATCAGCTGGCACAAAACGATTAGGAGCAGTCCAATTGATATCTATATTGCAAACGAAAAAAAGGAATAGCTTAGGGAATTATTTTTGACATAGCCTAAGGTGAATAAACGCGATGAAATTTCAAATTATATATATATATATATATTTTTTTAAAAGAACAAGTTAAGTTATTTGCTCATTTAAAATGGAGCTTTGGAATAAAACTTAAAAATCCATCCTTTATTTATAAAAGGCTAATTAAAAAAAAAGTAAATAGGCCTAAGAAAAACTAATAACCTGACTTTTTTTTTAATGTAGTGTACAATAACTGTATGGATTCATACAGTATATTTAAAAAACATGTCTGGTTATTATAACATAAGTACGATGTTAATTATCAAATTATACAGTATTAACACCAAAAACAATAATTGTTGTCAGTGTTAATGCTGTTTAATTTGATAATTAGCATCGTACTTGCTGAATTTTACCTAAACAAGGGTGGATTAATTTTTATATAAACCTCTTTGTTAAAGCTGTCTGCTTCATAATAAATAAACAACTTGATATCTATCCAGCTCAAATTAAACATTAAACATATATTAAAAATGTAGACGTGAATTATATACGGGCCTAAGCTCCTACTTGAAAATTTAAAAATAAAATTTAAAAAAATCAATAGTTGAACTAAAACATTTGACCAACATATGAAAAATAGGTGTTTTAAGAAGATAGGGACTCAAATTACATATTAAAGTTATTTACAATATTAAGGTTTCATATATTTTAATCAGCTTAAAAGAAAGAATTTGTTAATTAATTTTCAACTTGTTTCGACAGTCTCTAACAATA
Source organism: Timema douglasi (assembly GCA_901482245.1). Lineage (NCBI taxonomy): Eukaryota > Metazoa > Arthropoda > Insecta > Phasmatodea > Timematidae > Timema > Timema douglasi. The sequence goes on from CABEEJ010002146.1 coordinate 8,554, forward strand.
CAGCAATTTCCATGGGACTTCAAAAACAAGCGTGCCACTAATTATATAAGTTGACAAGATGAATAAGTAGAAAATTGTGATAAAATTTACAAGAGCCACCAAAGAGTGAAAATTTGTATAGCACTCTTAATTTAATCCGGATGACATGAAGCAATGGTGGAAGAATCTACCGAGAGTGAGGCACGCACGCAAGCAAGCTTGTTGGAAATTAAAAGAGAATTACTTAAGACATTTTTCGTTCTATTTTAGTGAGCTATTATTTATGTTATCACAGTTCAGTTGGCTTTTATGTATATAAATATGATGTATATAATTTAGATGTTTACATACATTTTTGGTGGAAAAATTACTATAGGCCTACAAGTTATTATATAGGCTGGGGCCAAAACAATTAAATTGTAAGTAACTTTAAAATTAACACTTTAATTGAAAAGTAAATATTCACTAGCTAAATTAAAGCAAATATATCCTACACTTTTTCACTTTTTGAAGATAATATCACTCAGGTGAGCTCCACCGGAAGTCAGGCGAACCTCAGCACGTTGTCCATCACTTTCCTCAGCATTTACCCTCTAATTGTTTCCACCCAACCCTGTACTATTCCTTTAAACAACAATTATTTTTCTTTAACGTACCTTGATACCCGCCAGTGCTAAACTAAATGTTTAGTGATAAAGGAGATATAATTGACAGGAAATGCAGCCGCACATGGATGAAAGAAGAGTGGAAAACAGTTTAAAAGAAACCCCTTTCAGTGCACCTTGTTGGAGATTCAAATCCTAGACCTCGTCATCACTTGCAAAACTTGACGAACTTTGCGTTTAATTCGCTTGAAAACTGAAGCGAGTCTCAGCCATACTTAATACTAGACATCGACTATAAGTAACCATACTAGGCTATTTTATCTTTAATATTATTAAAATAATAAAAAAAAGCTTGGTAAACCCGATCGGATTCGTATCCCAATGTCCTCGTCTTCAGCAGTTCAGCCTATTGCAGGAGTGATTCCTAAGACCATGCAACCACCAAAGTTGGCTGCCACTTATGCAACTGCAACAATCTATACTAAAAATAAGCCTATCCTTAATATCATGTTATAGTTTAATTTTGATTGTTAGACAAACTAATTGAAGCACGCTTTGGTGTCCACATGGTACAAGCTCTATTATTAATATTATTATTATTATTAGCACCGCGTCTTACTACCCATTCAGGTTATACGCACTTACGCTAATGTGTAATGGTAGGGTGATTGTGAGATGAAATGGAGGACCTACAGTTTAACGTGGAATCCGAACCACGCTGGAGGCCTGGCATTCCTCACATTCACAAGATGTCTTGTCAGAGGTGAAGGAAGGGTTTGGTAACCATACAAGCTCTAAATAATACATTATTCTCGCAATATACTGGAGACTGCCTATGATGGAAGGATCGTCGTTCGAATCCTGGTGGGGAGTGCTGGGGGTAGTTTTACCCAAATACTTTTTCAATATCCTTCCACGAAAATGCGGGTACACTTCCTCTAACAAATTAGTGTAATTAGAGCACAGATGTGTAACCTGAAAGAATAGTAATAGGTAGCTCTAAAATAAACAAAAAAACTCAATATTATATAACTGATAAGCATGTTACTGCAGCTTATTTAGTTTTCTTGATCCTAAAAGGCTCTAAATTGTGTGTCCTATACCCTATGAAAACCTTTGAATCAAAAATTGTCTCGTCGAAAATTGTATTTATTAAAATGTTTCGGTAGTAGTGGTCCATGAATGTGCCCTCAAAGAAACCTGAGCATATAATTTATATAATTTTTTGGTGTGAAAATAATGTTCTAATTAATTTCAAAGTTTGAAGTGATAACACAAAACCCCATTTGAATCAAGATTTCCCCCTCAGCTATAGGACAAAAAAATAGTAATAATAAATAATTATTTTAGGATAGTTGTATTGACCACTAATCGTCGATAGAGAAAAATTTTTACTACGCGAAATATAGCAATAGCTAAGAAATCCTCGGATAAGGCCCTTCTTTAAGTATGAACAAATTAATTAAATAGGTTTACAATATAACTAAGATTTTTAAAAGACGGGGCAACTATACTACAGCTGTTATGCGTAAGGGCGTTTATCTCATTAATATAATTATTTGGTTAATTTTTATAAATAACCTATAAATGTTCAGACTTATATTGCTTTTAGGCTACTGTGAGAAATTCTCTATTTTATTACGTAAGTGACGTAAGAATAAAAGTAAATTTTAAGGGTACTGTTATACACTATTATTGCCTTTTAAAAAGGTGGAAGGTTAAAATCACGATGGATATAATATAGGCCTATAGTTATTCAATCTTTACTAGACGTAAACAATAATATAAAGTCCAAATTATTGATACATTTCTCCATTAATCTACCCCAACAAAATAATAAGAAAACCTTATCAAGTGTTTAAATACACTTGGCTTTGTGGAAATGAACGTTTGTCTAAACTTAAAAAATAATAAAACATCGAAACATTACAAGGGAAATGATCGATTAATTGCGTGTGCTATGAAAGTGTTAGTACTCACCGAAGCCTGACGAGCGTGGTTTCCGGACGTCGGCAGGCGCTGCTCCAGCGTCGGTTATCCCCGCCTCCGCCGGGTCGTCCCCCGCAAGTCAAACGCACCGCTCACAGCCGGCGCGGCTTCACTGAGCCACGATCGCCCGCCAACCAGCTAGACACGGCACCGGCAACCGGGCCCCTTGGCTTTTACGACCGCGCTATAAAAGTTAAGAAATAGCCTTTTATAGACACATAAAAATAAACGATTTACGGCTTTCACACACACATACGGACAGAAACGACACAGACCTGCTATAATATCAACTCCTCTGATACACACACACACACACACACACACACACACACACACACACAGTTTGGAAGATTTGATTATAATTATTCCAAGATCTAGTGTCGTTAAAATGTACATCTATATCATCAAGTTGATGGTTTTGTTGGAAGATGTAAAAATAAAAGTCATCTTATAGCGGGAACAAGACATATTTTGGACCAAAAGAATTTGGTTATTTTTCTTTCAGTATGTTTTGACACAAATTTTAGTCATACCTAACCCCAAAAAAATATAAACCTACTCATTTTGGCTACCGTATAGTAGAGGAGGCCTTTTTAAATCAACTAATAGCCTACTTTTATCTGTATATAAGGAATTTATATTACTGGTATTATTATAAAATATACTTTCTGACACAGCTTATTGTATCCTAGCACAATTTACAAACTAAATAAATCAAAGGAAGACACAACATCTAGTCCCCTGGACATTAATTCATCACTTTGAAAGTGTAAAACATAATTTCACCAATTATTGGTTATTTTCCAGTGCCAGAAATCAGACCTGAGGCCTTTAACTCAAATAGAAGCCACTAATGACGTAACTAAGGCGTACAAATGTAAAATAAAATAACCATCCTATTATTAACGTGTGGATATCATAGATGGGTACTAAGATGTGATGTATTTTATTTTTGAATATTAACAAGAATATTATTATAAATGGTTTCCATACATTTACCCTACGCTACCAAAGAATATATAATTAAAATATTCAAATTGAAGATCATAAATGTTATTATTATAGGCCCAATAAATTCACTTGTAAGAATTGATTAGGTAAAGTTCACAATTAAATCGTATCAGCCTACATTTAACTACTAGACTACTATTTAAAACAGATAATGTATTGATGTTTCTAAACAATTATTTTTTAATAAAACGGAAACAACTTTTAGAAAGAGAGTTTCTCTATAATTTAAAGAAACACCCACCCAATAAAAATACTTTCAAACAACTGTTAGTTCACCTCTTGTTTAAACATTAGGCCATATCAATTTCGTTTGTTAATATTTTCTAGAGATATAAACCTAGCTCAATAAATATATTTACTATATTAGGATTGATCAAAATATATTTATAATAACGTCTTTATTACATTTACGAATTCCTATCCATTATCAGTAATATTTATATCATTTGGAATGAGAGAAATCGTTTGAATAGCTTTCCAAATTTATTTAAAATGGATTATAAACTATATTTATAGTCTTATTTGGATTATATCACTATTGTTTAAATTTAGTAAATTTAACTCTTAAAACCTATAAATCGCACTCTTATGTAGGCCTATATTTAACATTAATAACTAATTAAATAACTTAATTGGCTTGATGAATATTACCAAGCATTATCGCTCAATTAGTAAAGTTATCATCAACATTGGTTAATGTTTATATAAAACAAGCATAGGCCTATATCACACACGATTAAGACAATATAATTCTAGATTATTTAACTAAACTTAATTAACTAAGAATGATTTTAAAACAATTCAGTTAGTAGAGTAGGCCATTCATATTTAATCTTTATTAATCTAAATATAATAATAATTCAAAACTAAAAATATATCAATCTTAGTCAGAGGCCTATTTGTCAATAAAAATCTCAACTGTAGAAATTACAATAGCCTAATTTTAAACACAAAGTAACAACATTATCATTGTGCTTAGAAATAACATTTATATCAAATAAAACATTCCAATTTAAACATATAAAATACATCCTTTAGAGTTTAAACATTAAAAAAGGCACGCCATGTTTATGTGTCTTAAATTTACCAACAACAGTCTGAAACCCACAAACAATCTCTGTATAAAAATAAGAAATACTTTTTTTGATCTAGTCCCTTTTTAGTAGTCTTTCTAAGTTTCTATTTAAATCTTAGAAAAACACATAAATGTTTTGTTGAAGAAGCACATTCTTAGACTCGTCAATAACTCGAGTGGTTTATGTCAACATTTAAAAACTAAAGTAAAACAAACGACCATGACCCAAAGTACAAATCAAAACGAAAACAACAATATCAAAGTAAGTCATTTGAAGACCTGCCCCAAATATCATCTGTTTCACTCTTACAAAGTATGCTTATCAAGTAAACCAAATTTAATACCTCCACAAAGCTGAAACCTCCCCCTCCCCCCGCCAAGAATATCTCAGCCTAGCGTGTTACAGTAAACGTTTTAGGGGCTCTTGGAGCGAGTGAACGAGGATGATGGGCAGGGGAAAGGGGTTGGAAAGGAGAGAGGGAAAGTAGGATATGGGGTAAAGGTTATAGAGGGCAATACAGAAGACGACTACGACGTACTTGATGCAGTTTTGAAAACGTGCAGCTTATGTGCTTGTTATGGGAGGTGTAGAAGTCCCACGTAATATGGGTGGTGTGTGTGGAGGTATACTTATACATATATAGGGGAAAAGGGAGTAGTCTAGAGCAAAGGGGCAGATTGCCCTCAGTGCGGGTATCAACGTTACCGCTCCCTTGCGGCAGATCGTGCCACTGTACCTCTTTCTCTGTTCTTTTATTATCTCTCTCTTTTTCTCTCTTTGAGCCTTTCGTCGACTTACCACCATGTGAGACAATTGTATGGTGTGAGTAAGTGGCAAATTTAAAGCTGGAGGGGGGAGCTAAGTTACACAAAATAATTAAGTAGTTATGATCCTGAAAATTTATCTGAAACGATCATAATGTAAGCGAGTAGCTCTAGAAGTACCTTAAGTAAATAAATATAAAAGCAGTCGTATTTTTTTCGAACATCTTATAAATAATTTGATAATTCCGTTCAAAGTAATAGAGTTTACGAGGAAATGGCTGGACAGATGTTGACAAATGATCTCTCATTATAAAAGTTAGGGGACCGGGATGCCGGGGAAAATAATGGTTTCCAACGAAAATTTGATTCTCCCGGTGAATTTTCAGTTTTTCATTATTTGTTTACAGCACCATGCAGACCCTGATTTGTGCATTGATTTTTTTTATACCTGTAAATAAAATATCTCTCCTTGGTTAAAGGTACTAGCTAACTTAATCCGAAATAAAATATTTATCTTTGTTTAACATTGATAACTCAACTTTTACTTAAGTTATACGGTGCAAAATATATAAGAATTATGGCAACAATGTATCCCTAGTAAAACCAACTATAGTAGGTTATAAATATATAGCTTAATTTTGTTTGCAATGATCTCTTTCTTCTTTATATTTGAATATTTATCTCTGATCATAAAATGGCGTGAGCTATAAACTAAAAATGTTACATTTATGTTTAAATATATTTTTATATATATTATAATTTCAAAAACTGATAAAAATTATGTTAAATGTGTTCGAATAGCAATTTTAATTGTTCAAGTGTGGGTTTTGGTGTTGATTTTTTTAAAAATAATATTTCAACACAAATAAGTTAAAATTGTTTCACGGTTACTACTTGATTTTGATTGGCTATAATTTCAAAGTAATGTTTTGTGAACCACTTTGGTGGATTCATGCCAAAGCGGAACTCTTGCAGTAGAATAGACTGCCGATAATGAGGAGATCGAGTTTAGAATTTCGGTTGGGCGTAATGAGGGTGGCTTTCTCAAAACGGTTTTCCACTCTACCTCCACCAAAATACGGGTACATTTTCTATAAATAGAACCTTACTTATCCTTATAACCATTAAAGTTATCACTAAAAAGAGTATACATATAAGCCAAACGGGTAGTAGGACGTGGTGCTAAAATAAATTTTTGCATTCTTCATCTTCTCACAAACACCCTCTCTCTATCACATACTCTTTATCACAACCTCCCTTTCACACACAAATCAATCTCACAATCTTTCTCTATCAAACTCTTTATCCAACATTATCTTTATCACACACTTTCTATCTCAGACTTTCACTCACACACACACACACACACACACACACACGCACGCACCCACCCGTTCTTTCCCACCCTCTAAAACTACCACTCTCATTATCTAACACTAGCACTCTCAATATACAACTTAACCACACACTCATAGATTCACCATTCCCTCTCAGATTTTCTCAAACTCTCACTCTATTTCTTTCTATTTATTTTATATATAATTTGATAAGCCCATTTCCGCTAATTGAAATTAAGAGATAGACGCTATATCAATTTTGAAAAACGAGCACTCATTTTAATGGTTATGGGTCCAGGATGTCTGCAAAAATAGTATCCTAAAGCTAAAAAAAAATAATTTTCAAGCGAATTTTCTATATTTTCCTTGTGTGGGGGCAGTGGGTCCTCTGTGCAGCCATTCCTTGTTTACATCTATATGCAAACCCTCATTTGTATACAATTGAATTTTGGTGAATACAGTAGTTATTTTTGGTTTAAAATAATAACTTTCTTACTAGAGTGGTTTGGTGCAACAAAGAGATTAATTAGATAGCTGCAAGAGGGGTCGTTTTAAAGTTTTTATCGTGGCGTGAAGGGTAAAATATACATTTTGATTCAAAATAAATACTGAATACTAATTTAAAAAAATTAAGTTAATAGCCTTTTACAAATAAACTTTTAACTAGGAAGTCAAGTGATACTTTATTATATAAAACTTTTCCTAATAAATAGTTAAGAATATATTTTTGTGCAATAATCTGCAGCTATTGATGCAACAATCCACTAGCTTAAATTCATATATAGGTAGGGCCTAAGTTACCTATTGTGTAAAGTAATCACCTTTCAATACATATTTAATTTCCTTTCTCTATTGAATATAGCTTATAGTAAAAATATAATTCTAGATGTAGTAAAACAACATCTATCAAACCACTAGTTACAGAGTAGTTATTAGTGCTAGCAAGCTTGACTGGTATGTCTAACCGGCCCGGGATTCAACCTCGAGTCCAGGTTGTGCGTAGTAGAGTCTACTTTAAGGTAAAATTTTCTACCAAAAGTTTTTTATATCAGTGCAGTAATGCCCAACCCACCCTAGGAGGGAAATCTCATTGCAAGTTAGCAATGCCCAACCCACCCTAGGAGTGAAATCTTACTGCAAGTTAGCAGTGCCCAACCCAGCCTAGGAGTGAAATATTACTGCAAGTTAGCAGTGCCCAACCCACCGTAGGAGGGAAATTTTACTGCAAGTTAGCAGTTACCAACCTCCACCTCAGGAGGGAAATCTCACTGGAAGTTAGCAATGCCCAACCCACCCTAGGAGGGAAATCTCACTGCAAGTTAGCAATGCCCAACCCACCCTAGGAGGGAAATCTTACTGCAAGTTAGCAGTTACTAACCCCCACCTCAGGAGGGCTATCATGGTGCAAGGAAGCAGTGCCCAAACCACCCTTTAGGAGGGATATCGTGTTGCAAGGTAGCAGTTCCTATTTCACTTTGGGGAGGTATAAGGAATTTTGGTGGTAGCCTGTGGTCAAAACTAGTGCCCTGTCCACCTACACCCCAATAAACAACTATCAGTCTTAAGGTCAGAAACAAAAAATTTGGGCTAATTTTTGTTAAGGAGGTGCAGTAACATTTCTCTTAAGGGCGAATATAAGAAACAACACGTATTGCCCTAAAGCGCTCTGAGCACAACCTAGCAGAATATAATTTCCCCTCACTCTTGAATCAGAATCAGATGTGTTTACCACGTGCCTATCCCTCCCAGAACGTTATTCGTATGATCTTACACGGTTTGTGTAGGACCCTATATTATTATAATTTATATTATTGGAAGTTCCAGCATTAAAGAGTGTTATTGGCGCCACAAGGCTAGAGATCATCGAACTTTCTATCCCTAACCAAGAACTAAGTCTTCAAGAGATAGCATCTCCAAGTGTATCAAACAGTAGGGAGACTACAATGTTACCGCCTTAAAATCAACGAGGCAGCCTTAAATAACAATTCCTCATAGGATAAGAGAGATTTCTTGTGTGTTACGAATGAGTTTAGAATATTACACCCGTAGGTCTCAACATGGTAGCAGAACATAATCAAAATAATAACCGTACGTATAAAAAACTTTTCTTTTTTTTCGAAATAATTTCATACTTGTTGCAAAGCAGATACTTTTGAATTTCTATAGTTCAAAAGTTGGGAAAAAACATAGTAGTCTAAAGATAAACTTTCAAACTAAGGGAAGAAGCTCAAATATATTTTCACGAAAAGGGGCTATGTACGCAAACACAGATCTAAAACACGTTGATTTTATTAATAGATTAATTAATTTTGCGATGTGTTTTTACATCGGTGGATACGTGGACTAAGTGCCAGGCTTATCTAGTCTAGTTCATTGGTGAAATGGAGGTTCAGGTTATAATGCTGTATATGCATTTTATGAGCTATATTCCCTCGATGGCTTCCTATATTTCCCAAACGCAAATAATTATTTCTTCTAAATTATGCCTTTATTATTATCAGCCCATAAGTATAATTAGGCCTAAGTGAGGATAATTCAGACGGGTAGTAGGCCTGAGATGAGGCGAAAAAATCATTGTGTAGGTCTAGGTAGTTAAATTGAAAAAATTTGAAATAAATGTCAAATAATTGTTTAATATCCTTAAAAATGATATGCCATAAATAGTGATCATAAATAAATTGTAAAAATATATGTAGTAGGAGTTTGTAGAATATTAATGCGGAAACAACCCTTTCAAATACAAATATATATTATGTTATATTAATCACACACGCTGCTAAACAAATCAAAATTGTTCCCTTGCCAACAAATTTGAATATGTCAATTATTATTTCCAATAATGCAAGTAACAAGGTGATTTGGCACGCAAGCAATGTTCGCCCAATATTGAACGAGTTGGTTGATTAATTAATTAATTTATGAGTCAATATATGAGTCGTGGATAGAATAACAACATGTGGTAGGACCCATAGCTTAATTAATTATACCATTATATCGACATTTTAGGAATTAACAATTGCGTAGTCTTAAAAATTGAAGCTTAGTTGCAAAATTTACATTCATTGTCATTTTTAGTTGGCCTGTCCTCGCTCCTATAAGATATATATTTATACTCTGCCATATTAATTAGTATGATTATAATTTCAGTTGCTTAAGGTCATATGAATAACTAATTTTAGATTTCCCAATGTTGACAAACTTGAGAAAATACATATGAACACGAGAATCAAATCAAAGATATTTTAACCAGTGGAACTGTACTTCACACATTTACCCCCTTAAAATGAAGCCGCTAACTAATAAAAACACGTCCAGTTAAGAGTGTGACTTACTTGAAGCAAAATAATCCTCACACAAGTCACTTATGTAAGCCGCCCTATGGACATGGGAAATTTTAAAGCTTCAAATACTCAGAAAAAATCTTCAATTATCTTAGAATTTTATATTATGTGATGGGTGACCTGGTGGTCTAGGGGTAAGGTGTCGAACTTCTGTGCTGGGGGACCGGGTTCAATCCTTGGTCCCGGCAGAGATTTATCTGATTACCAAACCCTTCCTTCCCCTCTGACAATACATCTTGTGAATGTGGGGAATGCCAGGCCACCAACGTGGTTCGGATTCCACGTTAAACTGTAGGTCCTCCATTTCATCTCACAATCACCCTACCAACACACATTAGCGTAAGTGTGTATAAACCGAACGGGTAGGACGCGGTGCTAATAATAATATATTATGTGACTATTGAAAGGTAACTCTTTTTTTTTAGAAAGGCTATATTTATGTTTCTGATCCATTTACCTTTGCCTTAAATTTGACCTCATTCTACCTTTCAGATGATTTAAAAAAAACTTTAAACTTAAAATTATAAGGTTTTTAATTTTAGGAATAAGTTGATATCATTTAAACCCCTCCTTAGACCTGTTTTTTAAATCACTAATCAGTTCTTAAATAACGCAGGAAGGCCTCTCAATGCTCCTGTAGTCGGCCACATTGTGTATAATTATTCAATGGATATATCGTGAGTATCCTAATATATTGTATGAACATTAAATTAACTTAAAGCATGTGATTATATTTGTGTGACGCAGCTTTATGGTCCAGAATGGCCGCGCTAGACAGCCATGATCGTTGTTTCTCTCGCGCAAGTTTAACAGGGAGGATTCTTTCTCCGGTTGGTCGGCGAGTCGGCCCGGCATTGGCCGGGGAGACAGTTGACACAGAGATGGCGCTGGTCCACGAGAAAACAGCTTCCCGTTTAGTAATGGCGCGCCGCGCTAGCTCTCTCTGGACATTTTTCGAACAGTTTGATTTGCAATTACAAAATAATTTTTTTTTTGTTTGTTACAGATTCTTCAACGGGAAATATAAGTTTGCTTTTACAGTCTGTGATCGCCCTCTAAATTAACGCAAGTCAAGGTTCGCATCTTATTGCAGTTTTTATATTTAAAAAAATGGCTAGGCCAAAACAAATAAAATATTTTACTTTTTAATATAAGAGAAAATGGCATTTTCCAAATTCACTATTAAAAAAATAGTTATGTCAAAACAAATAACATATTTTTTCAATAAATATTTTACTTTTTAATATAAGATAAAATGGTCCAATCCAAATTCAGCGATGCTTATATATATGGAGAAAATAAACGCATCCAATGAAACTATATTTTATTAATTTTTTGCCAAAAAAAGTTTGTTTTTTTGCTGTAAAAACTAGACCCTACTAAAACAAGGACCTTTAATGACGTTACCTTACACTACAACTTAAATTTAACTGTTAGATCACCATTTATCTTGCCTGCTTTAGTAAAACTTTACTATTAAAAACTGTAGGCTACTTAGCAGGATCTAAAAGTCTTTTTCTAGAAGGTTTGGTCTATATCTTATTAATTGCCTTCACGATCTCGACCATAAAAGGGCACAAGTGGTGCTTAAACATTTCTTTTCTATTTGTGTTATTCTTTTAACCACAACTCAGATATATATTTTCCAATCGCTACTAGGCTTACTGTTTTCATTTTGTTTATAAGTCTTGCGCTGGTGAAGCCTTATTTAAAAATAAATTGAACTCTTTAAATTTGTTGGAGAGAAATTATTAGTTTTAGTGACTATTAATTATTCAACTGTAACGAGCTAGAAGCAATTAAATGTATATTTAAGTGTTAATTGAACGTAACTTATAGCTCGGCTGTGAATTCTCCGCCAAGTGGTTTTTAGCTCTCTTGGAGTTATAACCATAGTCGTGAACTAAAGGACCACAATAACTAGAGGACCTATTTTACCTTTATGAAAATTGATCTTTATATATATATCTACATTAAACTTATCATCAAATAAGGGCAGGAGTAACTTATAAAATAAGAATCGACATCTTGTTTATAATGATAAACAATGTCTCAATATCTAATTCAATCAAAATAATTTGAGTGATGTTGGTAAAATAGTTTTTTTCTCTTTTTGACCTTCAGTAAACTACCCTTGAACTTAGGGTTAGATATCGTATTCTGAAAATCCCTTTTGGGGGGG
>CABEEJ010002146.1:20845-113165 GCA_901482245.1 Timema douglasi
TTGGGGGGGGGGGGGGGGGGGACAAAGACCTTATGAAAACCACAGATACCAAGTTTTATCACAATCGGTAAAATGATTTTGGCTCTAGCCCGAGGTGCAGGCAGACGGAATTTTGAAACCACTTTTGTTTTTTCAGGGGGTCATGGAACGTAGACATTTATCAAAATCTCGAGTTGGATTTTTTTAACAATCACAATACTTTCTTTCCGAGGTAACGAGAGAAACTAAAAATCTGTAGAGCCATGTGGGAAATATATGTTTAGCTCATGAATGGTCTAAATATTTGCAGTGTGTGATGATTATTTGATGCCATTTATAAATTCAAAAGAGTTTACTAAGTTCGTGTCAGCAAGTCGCACACTATACTTTAACCATGTAGATAACATTAGTAAGCATTATATTATTACAGTAATTGGTGTAAAAATAATATTAATAAGCCTATGGTAACAATAGTTTAAAACCCACTTCGGTGGCCTCTTAGTCAAACGTGCTAATCTCGCAGTAGACTAGACAGCTGATGACGGGAAAATCCGAAGTTTGAATATCGATTGGGTGTAATGAGGGTGGTTTTTTTAAAAACGGTTTCTCAATCTCCATACATGCAAAATATGGGTATAACTCTATATATAACCTTCCTAATCACTAAAGCCGTTAGCGTAATTAGTACATAAGCATACCAAAGTAGAAAGACGCGATGCTAAAACACAACAACAATAGTTTAATTTAGTACCATTATGATTAAACTGGTACAAGATTAAATTCCCCTGCCCAAGACCTAATAATTAATGGTAGATTATAATTGGGTGGATTATCAAATTAAAACGGAAGTTACAACTGTTTTTTTACTAAGTGGTACAGTGTCAGTGTGTATAAGCCTAACATAAGGTTGATGCTAGCTCAACATATAAGTTCCAAGTGACCGGATAGTCTTAGACACTATATACGCAATGCTTTTGGTCATATTTGACGGGAAGGTCGTTTTTCGGATTCCAGCCGGGTGTAAAAAGTTTTTTTATCCACATGGAATTTTAACTGCTGTTTTTCTATCCTCCCTATATGCTATTACAATAGAATTTTCTCTAAATTACTCTCCTATCTCATAGCGATTGGATTAAATAGTAAGTAGATTGGCCTATTATTATGAACATACCAAACTAACAACACAAATACATTTTTTAGAAAGACGAGTGACGCGGACTTTAACCCCAAATAATAGTTAAGATGACAATCTCTTTTGATAGACACGTAGGATTCCTTATTCCAACCAGTAGGTCTATATTGATGACGCGTGAGTTCCCATAAATGATCTAAAACTAAAACAATCGAACATCAAGGTCACATGTGAGAGAAAGAGGGGTGGCCGTGGAGGGGGTTGCATTATGTCACAAGATATAATATTGAGAATACATTAGGTGGAGGTGCTCTACTCCATTGTCTCATGTTACATATTCAGAGTAGTGAGGAATCTCTTATCGCCGTCGCTTAGGTTAAGACACTCGCTGACATATGAAAACTGGAGACAAGTCTCAATTTTGGAGCACATTTTGTTTTGTTCTCAAAGTCGAACTAACATTCTGAGTCATATTTGATATTTTATTGATGGGCCAGGGACGAGGAAGATATTATCTAAAGGAAATGTATCATCCTTTGCTTGAAGGAAGAGTGATAAGTCATTTAGGGGGGGATAAAAACCTGTCAGTACACTTGACCAAGATACAAACCCCGATCTACCCATGACCAGCTATAGAGTCTGGTGTAAGATGGATGGCTTGTATTGTGTAAATAACGATGCAACCTACAGACAAATTAAAATTCGGAAGAGATTAGAGCTAAAGTAAAATGTCACACTATTTTGTATTAAGAGTGACTTAAGCGTTTTGGTGGTCGAATTCTCTAAGGCGTAACTCTTGCAATATAATAGACTGCCGATGATGGGGAGATCGGGATTTGAGTCAAAGTCGGGTGTACTGAGGGGGGTTTCCCTAAATGGTTTTCCACACTACCTTTATTCAAATGCAGGTAAACTTCTTTATTCATTTAACCTTAGTCACCTTTAGCCCATAATAATAATAATAATAATAAATAGGCGTGTAGCCCGAACGGGTAGTAAGAAGCAGCGCTAAAATAAAAAGTGACTTACTTAAAATTCATTAAAGATTGTATTGTATTCTTCCTTAAGGACCTTCTAAGCTATCATTAAACTCCTCCCTTCATCCACCAGAACCAATCATAATATATATAAACCTAAGTAAGTGAAAAGTTCGTCTATTCCACACAATAATACAAGCTAAGCAAAACAGATGTAGCCTAAATGTTTTAAATACCATACCATAATAATTTTTAATATTGTATTGTGAATCTAAGACGCTTTGTCTTACAGACATGTCACATTTTAAAAATAGAATACAATTTATATCTATAAATTTTAGAATATAGTTTTTTTTAGACTCACTAACAACATTAAAGGGGTATTCCTATCATTAAATAAACTAATAGTATTTTTTTACAATTAAAAAATATGAAAGATTGTTTCCTATGAAATTAAATAAATAATGGCAGCAGTATGGAGTAACATAGATCTTCTATTGGTCTTTTTTTTCAGTTTCAGTATATAATAAATAATAAAATAATTTAAACACTTTTAAGATACCCTTAAATATTATATAAAAAGATTCTCTCCACGTCCCTCTTTTTCTACACCCAAACATACTCGTCCCCCAACACTTTTGAATAGCTTTATATATGTTTATATATTTGCATATAAAGACCTATATACATATATATATATAGGCCTTACGTATATATTTATATACATATCTAATAGGCTCTAGGTTTCACCTTCTCTTAATAAGTCCTTTCAACTACTTAGTAAACCAGGCAAGCCACCTCTGTAGAAAGGTTTGCTGGAACATTTTCATCTCTAACAGTAATATAGGCCTATAATTAACTTAAAATGTAAAACCTCCATTTAAATTTGTAGCGAGTGTACTGCCGGCTCATTACTACTAGCGCCGGACATTTTAATATCGCAGGCGTGAGGCTGATATAAGGCCCTCCCGAGAGAAGAAGTGGCGAGTGTGTAGTCCACACTTTAATAGTAGATACCATTTACGGCAGTGTATATAGCTGACCTTTGATCCTGAAAATAACACGGCTTGTTACTTGCGCTTTCATGTGAAGAACAATTACCTATTGTCTGCTTTTAAATATATAGGCTATTATTTATATCACTTGCTTCAAAGACTTTCCTTGCCGGCACGTTCTCTAGCTACTAACTTAAGTCATAGTTACATTTTCGGTAGTTATTTATTTAGTGATTTGTCGTGACTTTAATGTCAGACTGTCCTACCAATGACTTAGAGGTCGGGGTTTGAATCGCGATCAAGCCTACTAAGGATGTTTTTATTTCCTGAATTGTGTCCCACACTTATGCGGGTAGATTACCTTTAAAATGCTTCCTTCTTCACCCCTACCTTATTAGAGTAATTATTATATATATGTATAACCTAAACAAGAAATAAGACTAAGTGATAAAAATAGTTATAGGTCTACCATGTTGGAATAATGCGAGGTAGGCTATCTCACAGGGTAAACTAAAAGTGCATTATTAATAATAAATAAGTAATGTGAATTTCTGCTTGATGAAACAACCAAGAACATTGGTCATTTTTTGTTTGAATATTCCCCGAAAATGCACAATTTTGAGTTAAATTTGACTTGTACAATGGTGTGCAAATTTTCGAAATGTCAAAAGTCTCCTTAGTTTGGACTTAGAAACCTGCAATAACCGTCGCACTTTCGAAACATTTTGAAAAAAGGAGAAAACATTTAGACATTATGAAGAGATTTGAAATATTTAACTAAATATTACACATTTCAAACTTAATAATTCGAAGTTTACTGGGGAAAAAAGAAGTTGAATGTACAGTTTTAACTCGAATTAAGGTGGTACTTACATACGTTATTCAATCGTGATTATGACACCTTCTTTTTCCCCTGTACCCTTTGTTTTTAACAGTTATCAAACAGTTTGTTTTACACAAAATACTAATGACCCGAACGGGTAGTAAGACGCGGTGCTAATAATAATAATAAAATACTAATGATAGGACATCTATAACGTAAATAATAAAGAAACTCAGAATTTCAGCATATAATGTATAGTGGGCTTTGATTTTTTTTTTCCTTTTTTACTTAGATGCAATCAATATTAATGAAATATCTTGTGAATGTGAGGAATGCCAGGCCTCCACCGTGGTTTGGATTCCACGTTAAACTGTAGGTCCTTCATTTCATCTCACAATCACCCTACCATTTCACATTAGCGTAAGTGCGTATAACCCGAACGGGTAGTAAGACGCGGTGCTAATAATAATAATAATATTAATAAACAATTTAAAAATTAAAAGTGTCCGTTTTAACAACAACAAAGGACATTTCCTCGTCTTAGACTTTACTTAGCTTGTTTCAAGTCTCACTTTTAAAAACGTGTCCTTCGCAACTTCGCAAACCACTGCACGTTTATAAAAGCGTTTTCTATCGCGTCATTGCGGATTCTTCTCCTTCACATCTCGCACTTGCTACATAATGTATAGAGCCCCCGTCTACGTTCATTCCAAGTGAAACAATAAAAACGGAATCGTGACGTCATTATCATGATAATATATTCCTCCCTCTCTCTGTGAGTGCGTTGCATCGCTAGCCTCGCTCGCCTAGGTTTGATCAAGCGGTACCCAAACGGGAGAGTAGACCATGAAGGTAAAATACACCTTCAGGTGCCCTTGGTTTATACAGGCGGACAGGTTCAAAAACCTTCCACGCACTCTGAATAATGCGTGCTTGTAGGCGAGATCAATCTCGAGGCGAGAAAACATTAAGATTGCGGGAAAATTCTGACTAGCAGATTTCTGGTTCACGCATGACTGGTGGGAAAACCTAGTCCACACCCTCCGTAACCTGATCGTACTTAGGGCCAGTTTCATAGTCACACTTAGTACGCCTTGAGTGCGGTGCTATGATGAATACAAGAATACACCCATCTAGAGCATCTATATAGTTTTGCATATTATTATTATTATTATCATTAGCACTGAGTCTTACTACCCGTTCGGGTTATATGCACTTACGCTAATGTGTGAAGGTACGGTGATTGTGAGATGATATGGAGGACCTACAGTTTAATGTGGAATCCGAACCACGGCGGAGGCCTGGCATTCCCCACATTCACAAGTTGTGATTAATACAAGTCTTGTCAGAGGTGAAGGAAGGGTTTGATAATCAGATAAATCTGTGCCGGGACCGAGGATTGAACCCCGGACCCCAGCACAGATGTAAAACGCCTTACCCCTAGACCACCAGGTCACCATTTTGCATATGTAACTGGCCAATTCAGTTCTGGTCAAGACAGGTGTCGTCCTGTGTTAAGTATTGAGCCTTACTCAAAGCTTACTAAATTGACTATAAAACTTGCCCTAATCCGTGGTAAATGAGCTAATCCACAAGAGGTCAATCATACAGTTGTAGATCGATGTGGGCTCAGGGGCCAGGGTTCATATATTAGTTCGTACTTTGTAAGGGTACGTAGAAATAAGATCAAGTTAAGCCACATCTATATTGTACATTTATATAAAGTGCATAGACCGTGGTTTTTAAGAGTTCGTGGGAATTTAATTAACTTGAGCCCTGTCCACATACTTCGTACATGTATGTCAAGAAGTCTCTGTAAAGAGATCTACCCCTCAATAAAATATTTTTCTGTCCACAATTTTTTTTATGACCGTAGTAACCCACAAAAGTTGTATCAACTTTAAAATTTATTAAGGATTGCGGCTACGTACGGCTAATGAGAACACATTGCAGGTTAAGTGAAAATTGACATGCAAATTGAAATTATATTTTCAATGGTAACAAAGAAAACGGTCACCATTTTCTGAACGTACCTTATTTTAATCTATATGCCTTTGATTACATCCCAGAAACCTTATAATATGTTAGGACTACAGTTATTTTAACTAAATATTAAACAGAAAATAAATTGTTAAAATTCTGTGGTTGATTATAGAATTTACTGAGATGAATTTTATAGAAAAAACTATTCTACTTAAACATAGGTATATACTATCTTACCAAAATTTAAATAATACAAACTCAGGACTATGTTATATGGATAAGGAGCTTATGGAGTAAGTTATACCAGGCTTCAAACGTCTACAAGGACTATCATTACGGACTTTTACGGAGAGGCAATCCTTTGAATCCAAATAAATTAACATCAAAATATCCATCAAGGTTAAGTACAGTAAGTTGCAACTTTAAATATAACTTGTTCTCATCAGTCAGTATGACACGCACTGATCAGGATTCAATGAACATACATTTCCATATGAGGTACGGTACGTAGGGCAGATCTTAATATTATGATTGAGCAAATGAGGACCGAGTGGTTGAGAACATATTTCAGTTTTAATAAGATCTGTTTAACCTAACAACACTCCACGACAAGCTACTGTCTAAAACATTAGTACATAAGTAATCATTTTAAAGGTCGTATATATAAACTACTTTCGGAAGTCAACCAATCTCCCAGTAAAAGAATAACAAGCAGTCCAGCTACAGTAGCCCCATGGCTTCTTTGGTGCTGACTGACAGCTGACAGCTTTGAAAAAATACTAGACCAAATTATGTATATTTTATTTAGTTATATACCTAAATTTTGACTGTGAGAAGTCAGCTGTGAACCGTCAGTCAGCACCAAAGAAGCCACGAGGCTACTGTAGAATTGGGGTTAGCTTTGATAGTTTTTGTTGGCAACAAACCAGTAGATTCTGTCTATAACGCCAGAATATATTTTTTTTTTTTGCCAACGCTGTGACGTCAAAACAGTTGATCAACAATGTCTTAATCCCCTTCGTTGCTCGAATGTTCTATGGTGTCACTCTCACAAAGATCGGACCGCAGATGCTGGGGAAATTAAGGTTCGAATCCTCGGTGTGTTTGCCTAAACGGTTTTCAACTCTCACTCCACGTGATTTTGTGGTTATAGGCCATCTAAATTTAACCTAACTCATACTTAACACACTATCGTAATTAGTTTATTTGCGTATAATCCTAACGGCAATTCTTTACAGTTTTTAGACCGTTATCAACGTTCAAATTATAATTCAACAAACATAGGGAGTTTTTATGTTAAGTAGGCTTGTATGATATAAATATCGAGCACGAGTATTTTGTTTACGAGTACTTAGTGTACAAAAATTGTTCTAAAACGAGCGAAAATACACCACACAATCTCTCTCATTCGTTGTGGGTATGCCTATATTGCCTTTTTAGTCTTACTATAAAACAAATGCCTACTTTGAATTTGTTTTTGATATTCTTTAACAACCAATTCAATTGCCAATTTATTTTGACCGGTCAGGTGGTTTGTAAAATTATACACTCCAACCTTAAAGTTGTCGCCTATTAAGCGAAACGATGCCTCAACCTTATTATGAAGTAACTTAGTTTATTTTTCCTTATAAGGCAATGTAATTATTACCTAATATGCTCTTAAACGTGTGCTATGGCTCCTATAGAATGTAGTATAAGTAAGACCCAGGTTTAAAACCATCATAAACGGGATTTTTAAAATTATTATTATTAGAGGCTTTATCTAAAGATTGGTATGAGAAAGGTGATTTAGAAGAAGTGCACCTGCATTATTGTGGAAAAAATGGTAGATTGAATGCAGGAAATATCTTCACTGTATCCTGTGGGGATTCTACACTGAAATACTTTTAAATAAGCCTATTTTAATGTGAAAAGCTTATAATTATTGATGTATTAAGTTCGCGGCAATATCTTGGTCAACTTTGCTCTCTCTACTTACCAGAAGTACTAGATAGAGAGAGAGAAAAGGTGACAAATATATTGAATAGATAAAAAAAACATGAAAAAATTAAAAAAATGCAATGCTTCAATTATTAGTTTAATAAATCTGTCTACTAATATAAAAGGTTATTTAAATGATAAATATTCAGATACTCATTAATATCGTGTATATCGTTTACAATTATATGCGTTCAGTAACATTAAGGGTGACCTGGTGATTGAGGGGTAAGATGACAGACTTCTGTGCTGGGGGTCCGGGGTTCAATCCTTGGTCCCAACACAGATTGTGAATGTGTGGAATGCCAGGCCTACACCATGGTTCGGATTCCACGTTAAACTGTAGGTCCTCCATTTCCTCTCACAATCACCCTACCATTACACATTAGACGTAAGTGCGTATAACCCGAACGGGTAGTAAGATGCGGTGCTAATAATAATAATAATAATAATATGTAATGGACATTGATGATTGAAGATAGTACAACAATTAGGTACTAGAATTACGACGTTTAATAATTACTTTAGTACAATAATACTGGACATAGTTATGGACATTATCTAAAATAGTTCTTCTAGCCTCTTAAACTTTCTCTATCTATGAATACAACAAAATTCTTATAAGCCTCAAAAATAACAAATACTTGTCAAACATTAATTTTTAATTCCTGTATGGGCATAAAAGATTATATTAATGACGTGCAATATGATTTATTATTTGTACACTAATTTATTTTAATATTTATAATAAGTCATAGAACACATTTATGAAAGTTGAAAAATGAAATAATCCAAATATTTAAGTTTTGCATTGTTTGTTTGTTTAATTCATTTAAACATATTATTAATACTAATATTTTTCAACAAACCATTCGAGGAATTAAAGATAAATTAAATTAAAAAACAAACTACTTTGGTCAAAATTAGTTGTCATTATAAATATTTGAAAGTATTAGTTATCTGAAGTTATTTCGGCTCACTTGAAATGCACTGCCATAAATGTAAGTAATAAGTAATTTGTAAGCTTCTGAATGAGGTCTACTGAAAACTATTTTCTAAAACCATTTAATCTAAATTGTTAAATGTAAAACTCAAAACATAACTTAGAAAACAATTCTGTAATTACCTTCAAAGTAATTATAACAAGTTGAGGGAAACCAGACGATGAAGTTTTGAAGGTCCACAGAAACTCTCACGATCGAAATATTTTTTTTATAACAAAACTTTAGACTACATATTAGTCACTCTTCCTTTACTAATCTTCTCTACTAGCAAGCGCGCAATGTCGGTAATTAACTAGAAATAGCTTGAAACTGTTCTCATTTCAGCAAATTAGTTGGCAAGTGAAAATTAAAATATAGTTAGAAACGTGTGCACCGATGTAGCCTACATCACGAAATATAAACTCAACATACTTGTTGGCGAAACATACTAAAAAATGAAACTCCAACACATTTCTTGACCAAACTCAAACCTTCAACAACCCCTACAACGATTAACCCCTCCCCCCCTCCCACCCCACAAAAAAACCATACACAACAATAAGATAACCCACCTCTTTCTCACAGAAAAAAAAGAGAGATAAACGTAACATTTACCCTTTTATGAACACAAAAAGTACGTAAACAATTGTATACAACTTTCAAAATTGACCATGGCATTCCACTAAAACGCCCTTATAAGAACAATGTCTTTTTTTTAGATGTTGATACCAACAACAAAAATCCAAAGTGCATTTAGCTAAAGAAAAAAACAACTAAACTATATGGTTTTGGTGACAGATAAATAAACACTACCCTCATCCTTAGCCGACAGACAAACTAGTATAAACCCATAAAACCCTCAACGTCAAAGCTATTTTTTTAAAGATCTAGAGAGAAATACTCTTTTTTTACAACCCTTGCTCCAATGACTTATGTCAATGTTTAAGAGAATGAGAACTATAAATAATGGTTGTAAGAGTTAGGACCCCTATTGCAATATCGACAGAACAATACCACAGTATATCTTTTCTTTGACGCGTCACGCTACACCTGATTTATTGCTCCTCCAATTATGGGGTACATGCTAACATTTTGTAAATAATAATTAAATATATTTAAATTTATAATATATATTAATAATTTAAATATATTTAAACACACAAAATCTAATTATAAAGTTTACCCATAAAAAACTTTGTATGTCTAGAGAACATGCGTTAAGATCTAATTATCGGAATCATGTTTAAAATATAAAATTTTGTGTACTTAATTATTTTTGATAAAACATATTCTATTTTATTATTACTACTGTAGAAAAAGAGGAATAATTTCTAGCAACTGGTCTTACACGTGTGCAATTTTTATGCTGATAAGAAAAAATAATAAGTGGTTGCTTAGAAGGGGGGAAGGATTAGCTAATACATAGTCTAATGCGTCACTTTCAAATGATAACAAGTATATTTCGTATGCACTTTATATATATATATATACATATATATATATACATATATATATATATATATATGTATATATATATGTATCAGCTTCCGTGGCCACATGTTCAATCGTGCTACTCTCGCAGTAGACTATACTGTCGATTGGGGGGAGGGGGGGAGATCAAGGTTCAAATTTGGGCACGAGGGTACTAAAGTTGTTTTTTTCCAAAAGGGTTTTAAAAAAATTGTTTTTACACTCTACTTCCACGCAAATGTTGGTAATTTTCTTCTAAATATAACCACCTTGACCCTAAAACCATTAGCGTAAATAGTATATAAGCGTATTAATTGAATGAGTAGTATGACGTGTTGTTAATATGTATATATAGTGCAGGTTACAAGACTGCGCTAGCTTTCAGGGTAAAACTAAGTGTAGGCCACTGCATATCTACACAATATTCTATTACTCGTTCATGCTGTCTGCATTAAATATACTGTATAATTGGGGTAGGGATGATGAAGGTAAAGTTTGAATTAAAACGTACCAGCGTGTTTGTGGAGTGAGAAAGATAAATTATAATTGAAAAAAATAATTCCTTAGCAAACCCGATCTAGATTCTAAACCCGACCTTCCCATCACCGAAGAACCAGACTAAACGAGTTTGACGCCTCCATCCACGTGCCCACCGATTCATGATTAATATAATTAAGTATTATAATAATTTTAACCCCCCAAAGATTTTATTCCTAAAGTGAAAATTAATAAAATCAACAAAAGTGAGAACTACTCAAAATGTGATTATTTTGAGATTTATTCTCTATCACCTAGTTTCACTAGTCATTCGGATTATACGACTGCATACTAATTACACTAATGGTTGAGGGATTAGGAAGTGTTAATTGAGAGGTAGCGCACCCACATCTGCGTAGAAGGAGGGTTAAAAACCATTTAGGAAAAAACACCCTCAGTGCACCCAACTGGGATGAACCTCGATCTCCCAGTCCTCAGCAGTCTAGTCTAACACTAGAGTAGCGCGTTAGAACACATGGTCACTGACTCGGGTCTTGAGAAGTATTGTGTCTGACCTTAAAAACTCTTTTTTTTTATCCAAGTTTACAATGCGTACAGTGGATATTGTTTAGAAGGGTGGATGCTTGAGGTTAAGTTTCTTCGGGACGAGTATTGCACAGTGCGGTACGAATTACAAAGCCTTGTCGTTTTGAGGGGAGGCCATTGTGCGATTTATTGAGGGCTGTAAAGCTAAAAAATAAAGTTATTGATGGCAGAAAAAACACTACTTAGCTTTTAGTAAAAAAAAAATTTTTTTTAGAGCATTTGTTTTGTATTTATAGCACGTAGTTTTACCCATCTTAGTGACCTGGTTAAAAAAAAAAGCTGACTATGGGATTAAGAAAGCCTTGTGTGTAAGTTTTCGACTTTTTATTATATCCAATCTTTTTTTAAAAAAAAAATCTTGTCCATTTTCTGCTGTGTATTATCTTAATAATGTTAACTTGAGAACAGTTTCATTATTTACTTAGTACGCCTTAATTGCGACTGTATACGAAATCAACCCGCCTTGGTGGCGTAGTTGGCAAACATGCAAGTTTCATGTTGAGTTAAACTGTTGAGGACGGGGAGATTGAGGCTCGAATCTCGGCCGGGTTAACTGGAGGGGATTTATCCTAGACGGTTTTCCACTCTCCCTCCACGCAAATACGGGTTCACTTAGTCTAGATTCACCCTTACTAATTCCTAACCCATTATCATAATTATTATTCAGGCGTATAACCCGAACGGGTAGTAAGACGTGGTGCTAAATTAAATTATATTTAATACAAAACGACGCCTAACTATATCAGAATTGAATGTGTCAATTTCTGTGTCAGACTTGTAAAGTGGTATTATACCAAATACAAGACTCCTACCTAATATACTAGACCAGTTTCGCATTTGAAACTGGCCCATTCGATTCTGGTCTAGGTAGGTGTCATCTTGTATTTAGTAGGCCTAATTCAACGAACTTGAGGCGCACTGAGACTGAATATGAAAATTGCCTTTTAAATCGTTATTAGAATATTTATTTGTTTACCCTTTGTATAAAAATATTATGCCAAATTAAATCCCTTTAGTTGGTTTTAAATGTGGTAGAACCTGTCTCTCTCGATTGGCCTTTGCCAACACCGGGCTTGCCACCTCCTCCTGCTGGAAAACGAACCCGTATTCAAATATTAAAAAGGGTCACTTACATCACCGAGACTCGAACCAGGGGCCTCACGACCTGCTTTATACCACCATGAGAACTAAATCATGGAAACAGACTAAGTTAGTTGTTTGTACCTTTTACCTTCTATGTACTGAGGGGCTGTCCCCCCCCCTTCCCCCGAACTAGTTTTCCAAGAATGCTCTATACAAATTCGGTTACATTTATATTTGTTACTTCTTTACTCATCCTTAATTAATTGGTGTAAATATGTAAGTACCCAGTCACGAAGACAAGCGTTAACTTAGTTTATTGTCACCAACATCTACCATAGGTGTACTTAATTCTGTAAAATGAGGCAATATCCGTGTGGTGACGGCGTACCATTAATTTACTTTCCATCGGCCCCTCGGAGAGAGAAGTATCGTGATTATATAAGAAAAAATAAGTCCGAGATATTATAAATGTATTTCTAGAGAGCTAGTAAAAGGACATGTTAACAAATAACATATATGCAACCATTAGTCAATATTTAATTTTTTTAAAAAGGTTAAAGTTACATGTTACTGAGAACTATTAAAAATAGTTTCTCAATACATTCCAAAAAGTATGTTTAGAAAAAATACCTTCACAATATTTCAATGATTTCTTAGCCCTCTCTAATTGGTATTCTATAGAGTATAATGTAGAGACTGTACCGTTCTTAGATCTCAATATTTACTTAAACCCACTATCCCTTCTATGAGATAATTTCCTTTAATTAACCCACGTTGCTCTCGTGTAGCAGACACACACACACACGTATATGTATATAATTTTACATATACACCAGGATATTCTACGCACGTAGATACGGGTGCATGTATGTTCGAAATGAATTTCGTGCAAATTTCTACCCACTATAATTTACAATTTCTGGTTGCATTAATTAAGTGTTTATTACGAGGGGGTAGTACTGGCTTTCTACAAGCTCTTTGTTTATCACTGTGCTAAATATGGTGCCAATTGGGATCAACTAGTAAGCTAGCATTTAACCCTGCCCCCTCCCCTTTCAACCCCTATATCTGGTTTATATTTTGACATTCGATTGCAAAATATAACAGTGATTACAATGATAACACGTGAAATAAATGATCCCAGAGAGCTAAAATAGAGTTTTAAGCCATTTTATATGCAATAATATTTAGTACTACTATTGTGCTACGATATATATTTCTTTATTAAATTTTAAATAGTATGAAGGCAATTTTCATACATTTATATCAAGTTTACTTTGTTGAATTTATTTACGATACTAATAAAGAGTTCTAGCTTTTATTAAAAAAGGTTGAGATCTCTAAACAAAGATTGAATACCTTAAACGACAAAAATGATTCAGTTCCACTTTTTTTAATTTTACAAATTTTAAAAATTATCTGAAACATTTAAATCACATTAAATATGTTTATGAATGGTAAATTTGATGTATGCGTATTATTATCATCTTAAATAAAAATATACTGTATATAAAAGCACCCATTTTGTAGATGTATATTTATTCAATTTAGAGTTGAATCCTTTTTGAACAAAAAATCCACAATATTACTATAAATAAAAAATCCTATGTTATAATAGATTAAAAATATGATTGAGTTAGAACATTTAAGGTTAGAGTGTAGGAAAATCAAATGAAAAAAAGTTTCTTGTATTCTTTGTAGCAAAACTTTTTTGGTCAAAATTAATCAAATATTTCTCCAGTAGAAATATAGTTTAATTTTCTTCACATGGTGACCTCAATAATTCTTTATTATCTGTCCTGTAATTTAATGACAACTTTTACATAATATCTGATTTATTTCGGCCATAAATATGCTTTACTATAAAAACAATAAAACACCCTTTCTCAGCTCCCAAACAATCCCTAGCCACCTCTACTAGGAAATTGTCCCTATTTGTTCAGGATAAATTAGATTAATTTCCAGGAGTTTTACACTTCTTATTCCAAAGAGGGACCACAAATATTTTATTTAGAATTATTTCCTGAATTTTGCTCAGCGCTAGATTCTTTTTTCACCAATCGACATTAATTTTTCCTCCCCAAAATTACCAACAGAAGAATTCTAAATGTAAGCTAATGGACCTTAAAACTGCTTTTTCAAAGGTTTTCATTTGAAAAAGATCTGAATTGTCTGTGGGATTCACTACAAATCTTGTGATTTGGATAAGAAAGTAAGTTTATTTCTCACCTGGATACGATGGCTAGTAATATTATAGTTAATTGATTAAATATCCAAGATATATTTATTAATTACGGTTATAGCCCTATCTAAATATCATATTCTTTAAATAGAAAAATTACACCTGGGCATGGGAATGTGGCCTGGGATGACTTGGTACGCCAACGCTATAACCACTGAGCTATCCAGAAGTCATCCTGGGCTCAACTCCCGTGTCCATGTGTCATTTTTCAGTATAAAGTATATTTAATTAAGATATAACGTTTTATATACACTATAACAACGGATCTAGTTGAAAATATTTATAGAAGGGTAGACAAAATATATATTTTTGTCATTTACTTAAATAGATATCAATAATAAAAAAAGAGTAGTATCATGTACGTAATGTATATTTGAAACTTTTTAGACTCACTTTTTTAAAACTATTCAATTAGAATTTTAAGATATTTTTCACCATAAATAAATGTGTTCGTATTATTATCCAACTATACATTTTCTAACCGGACACCAGAAAGTTAACTATAATTCCACTAAAGACTTAATACGCGCTATTTATAGAAATATAAGCAATTTAAAATAATTAATATTTTCATACCCTTATTATATGGCGAAATCTTTCTTTTGTTTGTTATGCCCATCTCACAATCCATTCGACCAATCCTCCACGTGGCTCAAATTACAAAGTTTCTCTTATTATTATTATTATCATCACCGCGTCTTACTACCCGTTCGGGTTATACGCACTTACACTAATGTGTAATGGTAGGGTGATTGTGAGATGAAATGAAGGACCTACAGTTTAACGTGGAATCCGAACCACGGTGGAGGCCTGGCATTCCTCANTAAATCTGTGCCGGGACCGAGGATTGAACCCCGGCCGCCAGCACAGAAGTCTGACACCTTACCCCTAGACCACCAGGTCACCCTGCTGAAAAGTCTCTCTTAATCATCTTCTCGTAGGGAGAAAATTTCGTAATTGTGAAAACTTTCTCGATGCAGATTTTAATTCTTGATATAAAATGAAGGGGAAATGGATTTTTTTGAGTATTGAAGATTTTTAGAATATATATATATTTTTTAGATCGAGGTTTTTTCATGAAATGTAAGAGCTTATCCAGAATTATTGATTTTTTTCAGAAAAAATTGTTTAAGGAATTTTTTTAAATTTGGTTTTTTATCTTTAAACGATTTTGTTCAAGATACAATACCTTTCTTAATATTTTATATGATAAAATAACTTTGTGTAGGCTACTTGTTATTCAGACAAATAATTATTTAAGCCTAAATGAAAACCTAATTTTGAAAATTTTGTTAAAAACTAAATAAACTTATATGAGAAAATATGATGGATTGTGTCGTTCTATTTATTTTAACTATTGCATTAATAATACGAATATTTAAGTCTTTTGTCTTATTTCAAGGTGTAAGAATTATAGAGGTAGTCTAGAGGAAATGCACCCAAATTAGCGCGGAGAGGGTAGGGAAAACCACAGTAACACATCACTTGTGGAGAACCTTCTCCACGTGCCGGTGGTCGATATTCCAACCTCTACTTCCCCGTTAGGCATTCCAGTTATTTGTGAGATTGACGCCTTAGACAATGCGACACACAGAGTAGGGCAGTGGTATTGAATATAAGATAACCATTCCAAGATTATGCTCTAACCTCGGCCACTCGCTTCCACCCTAATTTGATCCTACGAGACGCCAGTGTCCCTCGACAAGTCCTGTACTTTCCGCAGAGTTCACCTGCCAGTGTCGTGTCGTGGAATGTTGCCATGGAAGGCAGAGTTAGTTTAAGGTGTACCTGAGATAAATTCTCGTCATTAAGTAGAACTCATATTGTTCAGCTATCAACGGAAATACAAACCATGTTGAGTGTGTAGAATATATCCTATCTTCTGATTGGACAAATGAGGAACGGAGTAGGTGAGAACACATCACAGGTACAGTTCTAAAAAGTTCTGCTTACACTGGAAACGTTCCATGCCAGCACAGACCCTCACGCCACCCCTCAACATCTCCTGTTTCGACCAAAGCTCTAATGGCAACAAACCCTCCTCGTTGCCAAAAGTACCCTCTTGAACAGCTCCTCAGCTTAACACAAAATTATGTGTGGACTGAGGCGGATCTCATGGTCCAAACTTGGCGCCACCCCACATAAATACTAATTAAGTCGTGACTCACCTATTTTACTTGCTGTATATTATTATTATTATTATTTAGCGCTGCGTCTTAGCCTACTACCCGTTCAGATTATACGATTTTAAGTACTAATTACACTAATGGATTAGGAATTGGGAAGATTGGATTAAAGGAAGTGAAAACGCATTTGCGTGGAGGGAGAGTGGAATTTTTTTTAGGAAAAACCACCCCCAGTTCACCCGACCGAGATTCGAACCTCGATCTCCCCGTCCTCAGCAGTCGGGCTCAACACGACAAGCGCGTTAGCCAACTACGCCACCGAGGCGGGTTACTTGGTGTCTAAAAAGCAGTGGCAGACTAAGAGCACTTCGGGAGGAGGACATTCACACCAAGGAATGAACGGAAATTAATAATATTTAATAAAACGTTGATACGAAAACTTAATATATACGGTGTTAACGGCTAAACTTTGGGAAGTGGTAGTGGATCGAAAAATTAACTTTAAATGTATTTTAGAAATTTGCTAGATTTTGATCTTTTTTTTTGCGTAGACAGAAAAAAAACTAAATAAAAACAAAATGTGTAAGTATTCAATTCATTTTTATTTATTTTGTTCAAATTGACGGTCTCCAGTTCGAAGGCAAGCGTTGTACCTATCAATGACAAAACGAGTAACCGACCAACAGTGTGCAACTGTTCTTTCGCCGCACGCTCGTGTTGTCCTTTATCGTAATTATTGAAGGTCATTAACAAGCACTTCATACACATTTTGCTTGAGAGCTCCCCATACCAAAATAAATAAATCTAATGGCGTTGAATCAGGTGAACACAGAGGCCAAGCCGTTCAGCACGACAGATACATCTTCCAGGAAAATTGATATTAAGCCATTACCACGAACCTCTGTTATTTAGTTTTTTGTGGTTCACGCGAAAAGGAAGCTGAAAATGAGATTCTCTCCAAAATACATTTTGAGCCATTTTATTGATCACTACCACTTCCCTAAATTTAGCCGTTTAACCTGGGAACATCCTGATAGTGCATGTTATCCACTTATTTAGTCTCTCTCATAGCCACAATGGTGGACACATAGTTAAATGCGTCCGTTTCACATGTTCTGGAATGCTTGTAATAAGAAGGTCACAAGAACTGATACGGTTTCATCCACGCTACATTCATAACAAATATTTGTATATTTCGAGTAGGTATGTAGAAAGACACGACGCACGTGGAAAATATCTTTCTCAGCCGAGAATCGAACAAGGATGGTTATGATATAAGAGTCAATCTCCCAGCGCAAGAGAACCCCGTTCAGGTTTTCATCGCGCTATCATCCATCAAAACCATGACACGAACTGGGTGCAGTCTGTAACTAATATTTTTCAAGACAACAAAATGAAATACAAAAAGTATATGAACTCAAATTTTCTGAATCAATTTCATCGATTAAAATCAGTGTGTTGCGTGCATAAATGGACTGGGAGATGGTATCATTCTGTACCGCCTTGCCTCTATTAAAACACCATCAACCATCCAGCAAGAAGAATAACTTAAAGTTCGTTTAGTAATCGTCAAATGCCCCCGGGGTTAAGAAACCAGTCGAATGAGTCTCACCACGTGGTAATTTCGGTGTTTAATAGTTATTTTTTTAAAAACATTATGATTGTTAAAATCTAAACTTTGCAAATTTGGGCAAGTATACTCAACATTTTCACTAAGAAAGATTTAATTATGGGTTTATGGATGTTGGCTACTTAATAAGATAGATTTATATGCACGATATGGGTTGGTTTTAAGACAATACATAAGCATTTACATAGGGAGAGTATTGATAACCTAAATGCCATCCTGTTAGATGGAATATTTAGTGCACTTAGAAAAGCATATCCGTTTGAATGAAAAGATTACACCCTTTTTATATACACTCAACTATGAACTCTATAAAAACCCTCCATGGCATCAGCCCACAAGCGAGATATACATACAGGCTGATCACCGAATGTTAGCGAAGATAGTGCCAACTTTTGTTGACAGAGGGTTTCATTCTCAGCACAACGAATCCTCCGGACATTAATCTCAATTTTCTATTCCTGAAGCGCTACTTGTTTATTCAATTAGCTCCTAATTAATTTGTTCTCATGAGGTTGAATTGACCCAATTTCAGATCCACCGCTTAACAGAAAAATCTAGAAGCACCGAGGATCGAACCCGAGACTTCTGGATCTGCAGCCAGGAACTCTGACCAACAAACCACAGAAGCGGTCACTTAACTGTGAAACCTACCAAATATTTAACTCCCAAGTTGGTACAACTTTACAATTTCAAGTAGCTCCTTTTTTTACACTGTACATTTTACATCTTACTACCCGTCCGGGCTACCGATATATTAATTAAATGTTGATTGATATTTGTTGAGGGAGTGTAGAAAAATCACCTTAAGAAAAGCTTCAATTCAACTGGCCGGAATTCGAGACCCGACCATCAAATAAGACCAACTAATATTAATACCGTGAATATAAAAACCTCTATAAAAGTTAACAAACAACCGGAAAGATATCAGACACACAAGCTTATAGCTGATATCTCTTCACGCGAATAATATTTGCCACAGGCAGCTATTGTTTTAAATCATGAATATGTTTGTACAAGTTTTATTTTAATATTGACTTAGCATAAACTTACCCTATTTTTTTCCCTTCCTCGCAACACACATTTTACGATAACATCTACGATTGTTTTAACTCTTTTCGACATTCCCACGCAAAAAAAACAACAACAACTGGTGTTAGGGGAAGGAGTAGACTTCGTAGTTCGTGATTGTTTTTTGCGGCTGTTAGATGAAGATAAAACAGTGTTCACGAGAAATTATTGAGTGTTGGGGAATTGCTGCGGAAAGTGTTTGAAAACAAGCCGGGAGAGATTAGAGAAGAAAGTTGAACATTAGGGTCTGACGTCTCTGCATTTTTTTGACTTTTAAACGCCCAAGGGTTCCAACTATTACTTTAAGACATTTGTGTTCGTGTACCTTTCTATATTTTTTTTATTATTATTATTATTATTAGCAATGCGTCTTACTACCCGTTCGGGTTATAATATGCACTTAAGTTAATGTGTAATTGTAGGTTGATTGTGAGATGAAATAGAGGACCTACAGTTTAACGTGGGATCCGAACCACGCTGGAGGCCCGGTATTCCACACATTCACAAATTGTTATTAATACACGTCTTGTCGGTGGTTAAGGAAGGGCTTGGCAATCAGATAAATTTGTTCCGGGAATTAGGATTGAACCCTGGACTACCTTACAAAAGAAAAATCCTTTTCACAATTATGTTTTCAAATTATATTATCCTCTAGAAGCATTTTCCTGTAATTTTATATTTAATTTTAATTTATTTAAATGGCAACAAGTGTACTAACCCCTCATATAAAAAATTATAAATCCTATATTTGTATTTTAGTAAGCCACTATTATATAATAATTCCCAAAATTATCTTTAAAATAATTATAGATTAAAAATGAAATAGTCAAATTTAGTTAGTAGGCTACTCGTGGTTACAATGTGATTAAATTATAAGCTTGAACATTAATAACAGGACTACCGTTTTTAAATATTAATTCCTACGATACGTCTTACGATTAAATCAATTTTTTTTTCAACTTGTAAATTAAAATATCCTCAAAAGCATTTACTTAATTAAAGATTTAAATTTCTCTAATATGATTATAGGTGTCCTACTAATTTTAAGATAAAATAACACTTGATAAATTATAATAAAATAAAATAAAATAAAATAATTGAATTATTTAACCGAGAAAGGTACTGACTCAAGTAGATAAGTAAAACTATCATTAAAATAAAATATATTCGTATTTAAAAACTATTTTACTTTGAGCTTGTAAGGCACATTTATATATTTTTTCCACGAGAATTGGAAACAGTCAACAAATTAACATCCCTCCGCCTCCACTTCAAATCTTATCATATTTTCTTATAAGGAAAAGTAGTAGCGCACGTTTTTGTTTGGTTACAATACATTGAACAAATGGATTACCCACTTCGGTGGCCGCATGGTCAAAGGCGCTACTCTCGCAGTGGACTAGACCAATGATGAGAGGCAGATCAAAGTTAGAATATCGGTCGGTACTACCAAGGGCGGTTTTTCCAAAATAGTGTTAAACTCTCTCCATGCAAATGCGGATACACTTAATCTATATATAACATTTCTAATCCCTAAAACCATTAGAGTGATTGATTGGTGACCTGGCGGTCTAGGGGTAAGGTGTCAGACTTCTATGCTGGCGGCCGGGGTTCAATCCTCGGTCCCGGCAAAGATTTATCTGATTAACAAACCCTTCATTCGCCTCTGACAAGACATCTTGTGAATGTGAGGAATGCCAGGCCTCCACCGTGGTTCGGATTTCACGTTAAACTGTAGGTCCTCCATTTCATCTCACAATCACCCTACCATTACACATTAGCGTAAGTGCGTATATCCCGAACGGCTAGTAAGACGCGGTGATAATAATAATAATAATAATACATTAGCGTGATTGATAAATAAGCGTATAGCCCGAACGGCTACTAAAACTGGATTAACTGCTCAATCCTCATAAGGCGGGTTGATTGGAGAATTGTAATTGACTATAGCGTGGAATGGATGGACAGAGCACGCTGCTAACTAATAATTAAGTATAAAAAAAATCACACTTAATGCACCCAATCAAGATTCAAATCCAGATTATTCCATAAACGTTGACCTTGTGCATCAAAGACTTAGTGCTTTAGTTTGGTATTGATCTTATGTAGAGGATTATATAAGAATTTTTACTCTCTAATATCAATAGAAGATGCTGTGATCTTGAATATTTTCGGCCTCGAGTTTATGATAAATCTATAGTTTTATGCATGTACGAACCCAAAATTGGATTTTATAATTATGTGTCTCCCATGAGTGACTATCTATTACTGGCTACAAATCTGAAACGGGTTGATGGCGTACATATTTTTGATTTGGACCCTAATCACTCAAATTAGGGGTACCTAGAATACCGATGAGTTTTTTTTTTGAAATTACAATTTTTTTATAAATGGTTATAGGCCCTACCAATTTTATCTAAAATTGATTTATGGGAAGTTTTTTAATTGAAAACAGTTTTTAGTACCACGGGTTACTACTTACTACCTGTTCCAAGTTATACGCCAATAACACAGTGCTCTCGTATTTTGGGTAAAAATTGGTTAAAAAGTAGTTTAATAATAAATTACATTAGAAAATCTTAAATATTTCGAAAACTGCCTTAATGATTTTGTTAAAAATATATATCTTAAGAATTTTTGACATGCCAAACAATACTGTATATTAACTTCTTTTTGTGGATGAATATTTATTTAAGGGCACCTAGTTTATTAAAAAATATATTTTTTAAATTGTATTTTACGAAATAGCTTTAGCGATTTGGTTCAAACTGGGTCACATTTAAGTTCTTTACATTATAAATAGTTAAATTTCTATATTTAATTTTTTAAATTAATTTAATTATAGTTTGCTAATAACAGTTTTTTTATAGTTGAAATTTTATTGAAAATAAATCAAACGATTTTGTTCAGAATTGGTATTTAGAGATTATTTCACATGATAATAAATAATTTTGGTTGGTTTTGTAAGATAAATAAATTAATTTACTTATAAATTTTAGAAAATTTCAAACATTTTTAAAATTACCTTTACCATAGAATTCAAAATAGGCTTATAGGAATAGTTTTTCATGATATATAATATAATTTTATCCTTAAAAACCATTTGAAGATAGTTTACAATAATTTATTTTTTAAATATTTTGTTCCAAGCTTTTATATACTACATGAGAAAGTTTCTACAACTGTGCAGTACTACTTACTTTAAATATTTTACTAGGTCAACTCTTTTAGATAAAAAGATACTACCTATGAATGTTGAAAATTAAAACTAATAATATATAATGTAAAGAAACAAATTTATTTCCCATTTAGTTAATTACATTTCGCCATATTATGCTAGTTGATTCTTTCCCCTAATAAGAAATAGATTTTTATTTTAGAATTGCACAGTTTATGTTGAATTGCCCAATTAAGTATCCAGTCCTCTAATATTAAAAATGGCCATTTTGAAATTTGCCGTTAATCCTTTTGCTCCTGTGCAATCAGTATATGCGCAAAGCATTGAGTAAAAACCTATTTAAATAAACTAACATTTATATATAGGGTTACCTTCTTCCAAAAAGTGATTAGAGAAACCATGTTATGACTTTTTATAGTTTATTCTGGTTGAAAGGGCGTAAATTGTTTTTAAATTTACGTTGCATAAATAATTATTCTTACATGTTTTGGTGAATAAATGACTACACCTCAAAATTTCACAGTTGTATAGTACATTTTGACTAATATAATAATACTTTTTAAAATTTTAGTTTATAAATTAATTAACGTTTGATGATTCGGAATATAAAATAAAATGGGTAGTAATTCTATATATTTTAATACTAAATACTATTTTTTGATAGGATTTCATCATAAATACAATTGAAATGTTTTTTTTAAATATCCTCAAAGCGTGCTAATTGTAATAAATACTCTCACATAGAAGCTAATTAGATAATTGGTTAAATATTCCCACAACTATAAACGTGTATTCTAACCATGAATTATTCGCACGCGCACACACACACACACACACACACACACACACACATGCATAATTCATAGCTTCATTCAATGCCTTGTTTAAAATAAGAACACACAGCGTTCACCTGTTATGAAAAGGGATTGATTTATAGAGCCATACATAGTTATTTTATAAACATTTAAACTGTTTATTATTGTTTTGTTTATAAACATGACGCGTAACATGGGCACTGCTCAGTTACTTCATCACTTAAATAATACACTCAGACTTAGGGGCCACTATAAACACACACATACACACGTCGGACATAAAACGTAGTACTATGTATGCCTATTGTTTTAGTGTAACCAAAAGACACATTGTATGTCTTGTTTCATTCAGTTTGTGATGTCATCTGACTAAGGTAAAGCTGTGTGAGTAAAAGGAACGAGGACTCAAAAGG
This sequence comes from Timema douglasi, assembly GCA_901482245.1. Taxonomy (NCBI): domain Eukaryota; kingdom Metazoa; phylum Arthropoda; class Insecta; order Phasmatodea; family Timematidae; genus Timema; species Timema douglasi. The sequence goes on from CABEEJ010002146.1 coordinate 44,803, forward strand.
GGGCGGGAGGAAGGTAAGGTAATTATTCATTCACAAGTGTGAACAAAAGTACTGTAATTATTCTATTTCCCACCTTCTTTTTCTCTTTTTAATCTTCCGATTCGTTCTTATTCTCTTCTTTCGTCTCCTTCAATCTATTTTACTTGTAACCCGCCTCGGTGGCGTGGTTGGCTAACGCGCTAGTCGTGTTGAGCTCGACTGCTGAGGACGAGGAGATAAAGGTTCGAATCTCAGTCGGGTGAACTGGGGAGGGTTTTTCCTAAATGGTTTTCCACTCTCCCTCCACGCAAATGTGGGTTCACTTCCTCTAACTCACCCTTCCCAGTTCCTAATCCATTAGCGTGATTAGTACTTAAAGCGTATAACCCGAACGGGTAGTAAGAGGCGGTGCTAAATATTAATATTATTTTACTTGTATATTAACTCCACCATTTCTTTTGGAATCAGATTTGAAAATTCTAATAGGTAAGACTTGTTTTGTTATCTCTAAGAGGCCAAAGATTTGAACCTTTCAGACGCATGAAAACTTTGGTTTGGTTTAGTTTGGTTTGGTTTGTTTCTCCTCGAACAGTTAATTGAAAAAATCAGTTTTGTACAGAATAATAATTTGAAGTAGTAACATATACGTATCTTTAAAAAAAAATTACAAGGCTATGATTACTTAATTATTAGGCATTTAAGGTGCACTTTTTAAGCAGAGTTTTATGGTCAGCACTCATCAAAACATTTACAAACTAGTTTTAGATCACGATTAACACCTCACACAAAAAATACTTATCAAACGCAAGTACTTTTAAATAAATATATTTTAATATGACAATCTAGTACACCAAATTTGGGTTATTTTACTATGTGCGAACTAGTACACAAATTTAAGATGTTTTCGACCATGAACGGGATAAGTATAGTTACTACGAGACGTGAAGTTGAACCATGTAAACATACACAGACACATCGATTGTTACTGGTCGATATTAAAACTTTTAGTTGGTCTTTAACAATCCACACTTTTAATCAAGTTTAAAGGTCTCCGTTAAACTTATTAAAAGTTTCACATTCATTACGTATAATGTACTTAAGTTTTAATAGAATTTGGGGGGAGAGAGAGGAGTGAGCTTTGGCGCTCTTTACCCTGTTAAAATAGTTTTCGTGGGTGAAATTTAATAAACATACTAACTTCAAAATTAATTATTTGATTAGGTAGAAAACTCATTTAACAACTATCGTAAAAGTATGTTTAGTGCCATTAGAGAAAAGCCAACATGAGAAAATTGTAAGGGGCTTGATTTTAAATAGAAGACATGCTATCAGCGAGTCTTCTAAAAGGCTTAAAATTCTAAAGGTGGTGTAAAGGTACCGAACCTCAATATAAATTAAACTAAAAGTCCTTTTCTGCAACATAAAATGGCATACAATTATGGCAGAGGTAGCTAAACTCTATTAAAATCAAACTAAATATTTGTAACATATACTAAAAGCAAATTAAGCAATTTTTTTCACCAAGTTTTACTACACATTCTGAACATACGCATTGATTTAAAATAATTGTGTTCGGATAGGAAAGGTTAACATTTCTAAGGTTCCTATTTACCTACACATACGTGGAATGAGAGGAAGAAATAATTTTTGGGGAAAAAAATCTTCAGTCTATCTGACTGGTAATCGAACCTTGACATTCCTATCACCGAAAAATAAAACTAGGGGAAATTTATTACGTAGTCCGCATGCCCACTGATACCGGTACGATTTTTTTAGAGTTGATAACATCCATAATTTGTAGTTTTACTTACTCTTAGTATAAGTTTACTTTATGAGTTTATGACCAGCTGGTCCTGACATGTTACCTCATCCATCTGAAGGAGCAATTGCTCACAATTGGCCCTTATGCCTGTTAGTGACTCTCGCCCACTCCATCTGGGAGAAAGCAAATTTACTTGAGAATGTCAAATCGTGATAGTTTACAGATACTTTAAGTACAGAATTTCTATGAGTGTACAAGAAAGAGCCTACATATTTGGTCGGAAAGGTATCTAATATACCTACTAGTTATCGTTTAGACACCACAACCGACATGGGATCTACGGCTTTGCTTCTCCTTTGAAATAATTTGTGCAACGTATTTTCATCGCTCGGAAAATAATCTGTCGACATCGGCTGGGTTTGAGTCGGGTCATTGAGGTGAATCCTTTACCCTCGGAACCACCGATGTTCAAGTTTACATAACGTCTCAAACGTTCAAAAATAAATAAATGTATAATAAATATACTCATTCCGTTTTTTTAACATATTTGAAATTATTTTTTAAAACTATTGTCACTTTAGTGTAAAAATGAGCTATGCTACACATTTATCATGCTGCTTTTTTGATATGAAAATCGTAACTTTTAGTAAGGAGATTATAAATTTTGATAAATTATATACGGTTTCTTCCATATTAAGTCTTTTAAGACGATACATAGTATCGAGACTAGTCAAAAATGGTTGCAGATACAGCTTTTAGCCATTCCAAAAGGAGAAAGGAAACTAATTCCAGATAAGAAATAGTTCATGATTATAGTCTTAAATTTTATTATTTTTTCATACTCAATTCAAATAAAAATTAATATGATTGATATTTCCTGAAACATAATGATTTTCAAACTCATAAACACATAATTAAGAGATGTGTTTAATATTTTTCCAATTTTTATTAAATTTTAAATTGTCTGGTCATGTTTTAGCCCAAATATCCTATTATTATTATTATTGTATTTTTTTCATTTGATTACTTCTTGTTAATCTTTTTGTACATAATAACTTAGTTTTGAAACTCTTGCCTTTTTCTTATTCACATTAAACATTGTAATTGCTATATTACATTCACACATAAGTTTTTATAATATTTACATATTGACTATTTAATCAGAGCAAATAGTTTTACATTGGAACTCGTTATAACTACCTTAGTATTTCTTAGCTATATATATATATATATATATGCGTTATTTCAGTAGCTTCTGACGTTCAGAAAAGTATTCCTACAATTTTTCACGATATACTTTATGAGAGCCACGTTACGTTTATTGTTCCACTCTGTTGAATACCTCTTGACGTCTTCATCTATTGATATAATAGCCACTCCTTTCTTTTTGTTAAGGGTTTCAAAGCGAGGTCAAACTTGACACTTTAAATCAAGTTCAAGAAAATAAAAATAAAAAGTTCACTTATTAAGATTATTATTATTTTGTTTACAATATATATCACAAGGTCCAATACATGTTTGGTGAGACCATTAAAAGTAGTTCTTGAAATAGCTCTTTTTTTGTATGCGTTAGCTGTAAAATTTATTACTTTAGTTCAATGGGTAACTGGAGTACTTATTTTTATAAGAGTTACCAACCTTTGGATCCGAATGTTCTCACTTCGATAATGTATTTTATTGTTGAACTATTTAATATGAACTGTCTAAAACAACAAATGCTATATCATCCCGTTACTTACAAACTAACTTTGCTTGTAACATTACAACTAATACTTCACTCCAAACCCTAGTGCGTGGATATTTACTAATGATGAGACCACATTTATGTAGCATATATATTCGTTAGCATCAGCTATAATCCAATAGGATTTACTAATCACGTGGATTAAAAAGAAATAACTGTAACAAGGATATAACTATAATGTAGTACAAGAGCGTAGTGAAGTAACAACAAAGAGTAATATTAATTTATTTCTTATTTTACCTTTAAGTAGCCTCAGTACTTCAACATTAAAATAAGAAAAACATGAATTATAAATAAATTTAAACTTTATTTTAAATAACAAAACATAACTTACTAGGCCTTTATTCTTTATCACCAATGGGGCATTTTTAATAATATTGCGTTTGAATTAGTTTAATATATTCTCATAGTCATTTAAATTTAAATATTTACTTAATTTGTATATATTATTTTAAAATTAAATCACATGTATATGTTAAATCTTTTTTCTAACTACATTTAGATAATTTGCCAAACAAAATTTAATTTACTCTCCTTTGAATTTTGTTTTTTATGAAACCTTATTTATCATACAAAATCTTTGTAGAAATGGGAAGTTGGTAATAGTTCAAGTTTTGCATTCGTCCACCCTTATTAAGTTTCATTTCCCTCGAAATACGGACGTAAATTTACCCTCATTTTCTTTCTAGACGACCCCCAGTACATGGGTCAAGACCCAGGGGTGAGTTATTCACACTCCGTATCGCGAAGGGTTGCACTAACAAGGGGTTGTTCTGAGTTGTTTAGTTTATCACTCACTACTGTTGAATCACCCTTCACGAGATAAAAGTTGACGCCATTCACTTTTTGTCCGTATATGGTGTAAAATGTCTGCAACATTTTAAAAGAGAATAAAATGACCAGTTCGGATTTCACACTAAACCAGTGGGTCAACATTTCTTTAGGATTGGTGAATTTAATTGAAATATCACTTGGATCTGGTAAGGGATTAAAAAAAGGTGTTTAATGGAATAAGAAAAGCTTTTGTAAAGTTTTTTTTAACTGTACACTCTGTTTCAACGGAATAATATAATGTTGAGTAAATTTCACATGGATCGCAGGCCTGTCTACAAAAGGATCCTTGCAGAAATAAAACATTTATAAAATACAAACTACCACTTTCGCGATTAGTATTGATAACACCTGCTTTGGTGGCCGTGTGGTCTAACGTGTCACTCTAGCATTAGACTAGGCTGCCGATGTCGGGGAGATTGAGGTTTGAATCTCGGTCGGGTGTATTGAGGGAAGTTTTTACTAAATGGTTTTCCACTATTTCACCATTCAAATCCGGGTATACTTCCTATCAATATAACCTCCATAATCCCTAAAACCTTTAGCTTAATTAGTACATAGGCGTATAACTTTAACGGGCAGATAGATGCATTGCGAAAAAAACCTTTTGATAACATCTAACTATGTTATTAGAGTTATTTTGAAGATTGCCTATTGATATTCCACTCTAATGTTACAGCTGTAGATCACTTGACTAGACGTATAAATACATGAAAATGGTTTTGGTAGATTTGAAACCGTCAATATGCCTGTAGTGGTTTCCTATCTAAAGCTGACTGCAGCTATCATTAATTAATTTCATAGCGTCCAACTTAGACAGTTGACAGAATAACATAACTTACTTCTGCACATAATATTGGTGCAATGCCGAGGTCATTATTAAATTATATTGTTTACGACACACAAACTGATTACCATAAGTGAACAAAGATAAAGAGTAAATATAACGAGAAGTAAGACGCAGGGGAAGAACAAGCTATTCAAGGTTTGCCCCTCATACCTATAAATTGTTGGCTTAAGTGTTATTTCACTAGAAAGTTCTCAATGAACTCGGTGTTTGCGGGTACGAGCCTGGTTGAGATCAACGGAACTTTACCGAGAGATGAAAATCAGAAGCACAGCTTCCTTAGGAGGGTGGGGGGTAGGTAATGCCTTCAGTCCCATGTCGGTTGTGACAGGTAGAATATTACTGGATGTTACATTATATAACATTTTCTAAAAAAAAAAAATATATAGCCCCTTCTATCGCTCGTTAGTAAAATTTCCCTCCAGAAACCAGCAAAAAAACTATGGTATTTTCAGGACTTCCTTAGTGCATGCACTTTCTCCCAGATGGTGTGAGCGGGATACACTAGCCAGTGAGAGAGCTGAGAGCGTGCGATTCTCCGGCTGTATGAGAAACTCAAGACCAACTTTCGGGTTATAAACTTACTATTATACCTATCAAGGCTCTTTAAGCCACGGCAGTGTCGACAGTCAACCCTGAGTAATAAACGTGTTATTTATTCCCTTCTAGCTTAGCCCCTGCCCCTACCCTTTGCCCCAACTTGGATCCCAACAGATCCAATACCTCAAAGCACCAAATCACTCGCCGCTGGTCACTCGCTCTGAGAAGCAAGAGAGTTAAAAGCTGCGGCCAATGAGATCTAGGCGATAGTCGACCCTCCGGAGTCCGGAGAGGGGCCCTGGACCGGTTCCTACACCTGCACACCCCTATCATGTCCAGCATAGTCATGAACCGGGACTTGGCTTTCTTAGGGACCAGGAGAGATTTTCTCACATCTTGAAACCGAGCCCTAGCGGTAGACTGTTATTATTATTATATTATTATTAGCATCGCGTCTTACTAACCGTTCGGGCTATACGCACTTATGCTAATGTGTGATGGTAGGGTGATTGTGAGATGAAATGGAGGACCTACAGTTTAACTTGGTATCCGAACCACGGTGGAGGTCTGGCATTCCACAAATTCACAAGTTGTGATTAATACACGTCTTGTCAAAGGTGAAGGAAGGGTTTGGTAATCAGATAAATCTGTGCCGGGACCAAAGATTGAACCCCGGACCCCCAGCATAGAAGTCCGACACCTTACCCCTAGACCACCAGGTCACCCACGGTAGACTATTGTTGTATTAAGTTTAATTGGCCATGCGAAATAAGGCTCCGTTCTACCTTAGTCATTTCATCTTTCTGCCTAGATATTTGCCACGTGATTACGGTCAAATGTATGGAATCATTTTTAAAACATTTCACTGGAACTTTCTACCTAGGACAAACAATGAATGCACAGGGATTTTTCTTTCTAGTTAAACGCTTCATTTTGGTTGCCACTCAAAAATCTGTTTGTTGTTTCCGATAACTGCCAGATTCGTGGACCAATTTTAATTAACCGTGTCAGGGATATTCTTTGAGTATAGACCAAAAGATAAATTTAAATAATTTCTCAATTTGGTTATCCGTTTCAACATGTCAGACACTCAAAAGGTGTTTCGTTAAATAGCTCTTCCAGAGGGATTTAAAATTCCAAATTTTAAAGTAATCGATAGAATATCTGGGGCATTTTTAAATTTATTTTTGCAGTTATCTTATTTTGAGAGACTGACTTATTGAACCACATAAATAATGATTATTATATGATTATAATGTATTTTTGAATATAGTATTACCTAATTGGTTTTCTATCTAGCCTAATCCCTAAGGGAAATTATCAACTTAAATTACATTTAGAAAATATAGGAGATAATTCAACTTGAAATCCAAATATAAATTTAAAGATTGTAGTGACTATAAGAGCATCACGTTCATATCATGATGGGCTCAACATATTTTAATGGATGTAGTGGGGTCTACTGTTCAACAAAATACTATTTGAATATAACTCTATTAGATTATTTAAATTTAAACATTACACCTGGACACGGAGATCGAACCTGGGACTCTTGGCTTAATAATCCAATGCTCTAGCCACTGGGAGATCCAGGAATCATCCAGCTTTCAGGACCACTCCTCACATATTTTAAGGCAGAGTCTTTGATAGACGTGAGGAAATAGTAAGCTACATGTGTGTGATCAATTAAGATCACGAGCTATCAGAGAGCATAGCCACCTTAGATTCCACACGACCTTTGGCTGCCAATAATACAATTACAATTCTAAGAATGTGATTATAGTAGGAAAATCATTCGTCCCCAAAATAATGCTTATATCCTAAACTATTTTTGTCTATGACTTTGTCCCCAATTGTAAAAAATAAATTTGTGGCCTTTGAAGTTTATTTGAATGAAATAAAATTTAATTGTTAAATCTAGCAACAATGCACATATATGGGTTTTGCTGTGTTACACATGAAAAATCTCCCATGGGGAAGCACATAACAAATAGATCCATGGTGAAGCTATTGCATGTGATGCAACCTTCATGATTGCACGAGTGAATATATATTTTAAAATGAAGCAGCAATCGTCTAAATTAAACGGGTATCTACAGTGTCACAGTAACGTATTTATAGAAATTTTCCAAGAATAGTTTCTTGAAACCAACAATTATTTCTTGAAACGTCCATACAAAAAATCGAAAAAATTATACACCCATATTAATCAAGCAATGAATATCGTGATTTCACATTTGAGTCATGGTGATATTTACGTAAGAGATCAACCTACGGTAAAAATGGCATATGTGGGACGGTGACAAATGCGCAATCTTCAAATCTAATCTAGCGACACTATCACCACGCCCGTGTTTGTTTTCCAATTTTCAAATCGGTAACACCCTGACTTAGCACAGGAATAGAAACCCAGTAGTTTTACCAAGTGACCTCGTTGCGAAAAATAAAGGTGTGTCTGTACATACCAGGGGATCATTTGAAAACTTCCCACCAACATATTTCGAAAACAAAGCATTGCAGGAAAAAAAAAGGAAAAAAAGTTATTTGGTTCTCAGGGGGAAGTAAGGTGGTAAGGTTTGTATGACCTTGGGAGGCGTTGATAATGTAATGTTGAGGTCATTTTAATTCTTTCGAATGAGACTCCCTATTTTTTATTAGATATTCTTGTAGATTATGTTGTGCCATTTTCAAATTGGTGGCTTTAAGCTTTTTTTTTTAAGTAAAAGCTATCACGATAAATGAGCCTTACAAGTTATACATATAGTTTATATATTCATTTTCTGTAAGCATAAATTGGTGAGCTTTAAGGTCACTTATATTTTAATTTTTTAAATATATAGTTTCTATTTGATTAATAAATGTCAACCTAATTTAAGTAAACGAGAGTTAGAACCTAAAAATGCCATCTTAGTCCCAAGCGTGAATCTTAATTTGGGTGATTATGTTCTTATAAATACCTCAAGACCAGTAAAATGAGATGTGTTTTACTTTATTTTGTTAGATTAATTTCAATTAATTAAATAGAAAAGTTACGATGGTTACAGAAATGATCATACAGAGTATCTACATTTTTATTTATTTTTATTTAAAATGTATTTAATTTGTTTAAAGCTATTCAACCTGTATGAAATTTAGGTGAGAATTTAATTGATTTAAATGTTTCTGATTCAATGACACATAGCTTCCAGTTAAAGGCCAGTGACAGACTGACGTTTTGGTTGCTGCGATACAAACGCCGTGGGTTCACTCTGTTAGTGAATTGCATTGTTTCATATGTGAGAGGTCGCTACGCCCAAGAAAATCTCACATCGACGTTTTCAAATCTGTCTTGGCATTCGTGTCGCTAGTCTGACCCTTCTCATATGAAACAATGCAATACACTAGAGCGATCTAGTCGCGGAGTTTGTGTCGCTAGTCTGACCCCTCTCATATGAAACAATGCAATACACTAGAGTGAACCTGGCCGCGGCGTTCGTGTCGCTAGTCTGACCCCTCTCATATGAAACAATGCAATACACTAGAGCAATCTAGTCGCGGAGTTTGTGTTGCTAGTCTGACCCCTCTCAAATGAAACAATGCAATACACTAGAGCGATCTAGTCACGGAGTTTGTGTCGCTAGTCTGACCCCTCTCAAATGAAACAATGCGATACACTAGAGCGATCTAGTCACGGAGTTTGTGTCGCTAGTCTGACCCCTCTCATATGAAACAATGCAATACACTAGAGCGATCTAAGTCACGGAGTTTGTGTCGCTAGTCTGACCCCTCTCATATGAAACAATGCAATACACTAGAGTGACCTGGCCACGGTGTTCGTGTCGCTAGTCTGACCCCTCTCATATAAAACAATGCAATACACTAGAGCGACTTGGCCGCGGCGTTTGTGTCACTAGTCTGACCCCTCTCATATGAAACAATGCAATACACTAGAGCAATCTAGTCGTGGAGTTTGTGTTGCTAGTCTGACCCCTCTCAAATGAAACAATGCAATACACTAGAGCGATCTAGGCGATCTAGTCACGGAGTGTGTGTCACTAGTCTGACCCCTCTCATATGAAACAATGCAATACACTAGAGAGATCTTGTCACGGAGTTTGTGTCGCTAGTCTGACCCCTCTCATATGAAACAATGCAATACACTAGAGCGATCTAGTCACGGAGTGTGTGTCGCTAGTCTGACCCCTCTCAAATGAAACAATGCAATACACTAGAGCGACCTGGCCGCGGCGTTTGTGTCGCAGCGACCAAACCGTCAGTCTGTCACCGGCCTAAGAAAGGCGTGCTTAGCATTTTTGTTTTGTTATCCCCACATATTACTAACTGTTCAGGCTATACACATACTGTAATGAGGTAGGGAAGGTGAAGGAAGCATTTTATAGATAATCTACCCAAATTTGCGTGAAAGTAAAGTGGGGAACTATTTAGGTAAAACCACCCTCAGTAGAGCTGACCAGGGCTCGAACCCAAATCTACCCGCCATCATCAGGCCAGCCTAGCACGAGAGTGACACCTTAGACAATAAATTCTTGTTAAAACAGCACCTGTGATCTGTTCTCATACTCTAGATTCATATTTGGCCAATCATATTTAATCTCTTCTTTACATACCTCACATTGAGATGTATTTACCTTAGTATCTGAACAATGAATGTTCTACTGAGGGATGCTAAACATTCACAGGTAAAGTTTAAACTTAATCTACTTACCCTGGCAGCAATAGCCTACATGTTACGCCATTGACCTGATTCTAGAATTGCCATCATATACAAGTTAGAAAAATTGACATTTAAAAAATATAGGCCTATTTGTGTTTCATGGCTAAGGGCCTAAGATATTAATATTTGTTTGGTATTTGTAAATGGAAACAATGAATTAAATTTTGAAACACGTTTGTTTTTTTTACTGGATGAATACATTAAAATATATAGTCTAAAAATTGGTCTTAGCTAATCCTTTGATCATATAAGACGTTTAATCTACAATTGTATGCATTTTTTGCTTTAGATCCCCACCTAGTTCTATCCTCAATTTTTCTCATTTCATCTGTTCCTTTCCTCCAACAAATTTTTTCTTCATCTTTCTTACTCGCATTTTCTTATCTTCTTATTCTATCCATCTTCGATTAAGACGAGGCAGGCAGAAGATGGGTGGATATAGGGGGTAGGGAGAAAAAGAAGCGAAGACCTATGCGCCCCAGGGCATGCCGAAGACCTTAGGAAGGTTCAAGTAAGAAGCCCCGCTCCAGAGTTCGAGGGAAAAGAAGTTAACCTTAATTTATGGGCGCCATTTTGCCGGCATTAGCTCTTCTCTCTAGCCCGGAGGGGTGGAATGGGAAAGTAATTCCGCTCCGAGGGCAGATAGAAGAGGGAGAAGGAAGAAAAATAAGAAGGAACGAGGTATTAGTTCGGGAGCCGCACGCGGGAACCGTAAACACTTGCTTTGCCGTTGGCAACTAAAAACATCCGCGAGGAAGATGGAAAACTGGAGTAGGATGGGCCGAGGAGGAAAAAAAAAAGTCTTCGTGGAGCAAGAGAGATTGGAAATAAAATAAATAAAAAAGTAAGCGTAGAATAAATGTGGTATTAGGAAAATATATTAGTTGACAAGTTTTGACACTTTTATGAAGCTGCTAAAACTATGTAAAGCTCCATGGGCTGACGGTAAAACTGCTAGCACACTTGTTTTTTTTATTTAGGTTTTCTTCACTCTGAAATAACTTCAACTCATACCAAACTATTTTAGGACAGTTCAAATTTAATGTTTCTGATAATTCATGTTTGAAATAAATTACGTGCTGATTTGAAGTTATGTTTGAAATTGTTAATCTGTTTCCCTTTACTCGTAGCCCTAGCCAAATATTTTTTATGTGGTCTTAGCTGTAAGCTTAATCAATACCTACATATCTGTTAGGAGAATTAAGTCGGTACAAAAAAAAAATTCAACAAATCGAGGTAATCTAAAATCAATAAAATCGATACATACACTTCTTTTACTCCGAAAAGCAAGCACACTAATCTTCCTTGTTTATACTAAGGTGGAGATTATATGATAGAGCCATAGTGAAGCCCGCAATGCAAGACTCACGGAGTACACAAATCTACAAATAATAGTACGTAGCTTGTTTACAATGTAGCTTTGAATTAAAACAGGAAAATTTAGCTTGACTGGGACTGCGTAAATGTTCCTAGAAATAAGTTAAATTATTTTAAATATTATATAATATTAATTCAGTATAAGCTTCCTTTGTTTTTATTAATTGAAACACTGACGATACATAGATTTATCCATGATACTTAGGATAAAAGTGTACCCTATATAGCATAACCATTTGAAGTACATTTTAAATTGATAGATGGATACAAAGTAATACATATATTGTATTGACCAAATAAATAACCTATGTAGCCTCCAAACGTTACCCTATACACTAACTTTTATCTCAGCTAGCAGTAGTTTATAAAAATAAAATATGTGTTTCTGTATTTGTTTGTGTGTTGACCCCGTAGCTACAAAACTAAGATACAATCTGAAATCTAGCATAAAAACTTGAGGAAACCTGAGAATGTACTTAGGAATAGTTATTTTTACTTTTAAAAAATAATCTACTGTGAGCCTGTCGTTTTAAGACACTTTACCCCTGTACTGTGATTTTTAACAAGATATAATACTTAACACAGCGTCTTACTACCCGTTCAGATTATATGCTGAACAAGATATACAATATGTGTATGCTATCAACGTGTATTGTTCAAAATAATAGGCCTACTGATTTGTTTTCCATACAATTTTATCACCAAGGTGAAATCTTTACTCTAAATCAACATATAATTTATGGGAGAATCAATAAAGAGATTTCAACGCATGGTCTAAGGTGTTATTCCCGCGGTAGACTATACTGTCAATGACGGGGAGACTGAGGTTCAAATTATCAGTCGGGCGTGCAGAGTGTGATTTTTACAAAATAGTTTTCCACTCTCTAATCAAATGTAGGTATATTTATTCTAAATATAACCTTCCTAATACCTAAAACCACTAACGTTATTAGTATATAAGCGTTTAACCTGAACGGGTAGTGAGACGCCGTGTTAAAAAATGGAGATTGTTAATGACAGCAGAACAACGTCTGACTTTCTTGTGGGGGAAAAACATCTGACATCTAAAATAATCATATATGCATACGCTTAGTCACGGGATCTGCTGCAACTGTCATTTTTAATATTTGTTATCAATGGCTATGAAATAGTACCAATAATTTAATAAAATGTTATTAATGTCACAGACAAAAGTTTGTATTTTCTAAGATTCCTTTCTAGAATCTTACATAAGCCTATATGAATCCAGGGATATGTTTATAGTAAATTCCATGACATATATATATATATATATATATATATATTCTAAATTGAGGGTGCTAAACATCTTTGTTAATATTTATTTTCGTGCCTGATCACGAGCTTTTCCATAAATATACAATCAAACTATCTCTACAAGCCAAAGTATTTTACAAGTTATATTTTTGTGGATTAGTATTCATCTTGATAACCGATAAGTTTTGTATGTTTTACCAACAAAATATATTGTTATTTGACCCGATATTTATTTTGTGATCAACATGGGTATTATTTTATCATGCTATAAGTATTCTTTTGCAGGTATTGTGATATCACTTATTAAATGAGACGGAAATATATCACACAACACTACGCATAAATGTATGAACAATAGTTTAGTAACTTTTGTATCTGTTAAAAAGTGTCTTGCTATCAGAATGGATCTGTAAATATTGCCGATATTATACCAATACATTATTTTCACTTCGTGCCACTATACGTACGTGTTATTCTTATTTAATAACACCATCGAGTAAGAAAAAGGGTAGAATTTAAATCAAATGTACTCTCATGGACATGGAGGGTTGGTTTTAAACCATTTAGGACTAAACAGCTTCAGTAAACCTGACCGGGATTCGAACCCCGATCTACCTGTCACCAGCTATCCACTATAGGACGAGAGTGACGCGTTAGACCATGGTAACACCGATGCGACTCTTGAAGTGGAGTTTGCTTGCCTAACCGACGCAGGTCAATTTGACCCCTAACCAAATCTTTCGGTTGTTCTCATAACGGGCTTAATAGTGTACCCCGAAACTTACTAGATTGTTGACAGTGTTAGCGTAGGAGGAAGTATAAATGGGGGGGAAGGTACAGACCTCAGCTGGCGGTATCTTAATCCAAACTTCATCTCCTCTAACCTCCTCCCCGAACCCTCATCTCCTTTTAACATCTCTCACCCCCTTCTCTTCTGGCACAACTGGAGACAAACAGACACAAAGTCAAGAAGGGGAGGGGACGGGGTCTTAGGCAACGACCAATCATATTGATTTAGTCATTAGTGCTGTGACTCTTTACGAGCGCGCGAGTCACATAGCGAGGGAGTAACATGTGCTCCCTCGCTATCCTCTAAATCTAAATCATCTCTAAGTGCGCTCTTGCGTCCCCCATAACTGGGTGACATAAGTCTCCAGAGCTAGCTAGCATCAAGTTGATTGCGAGATAGCAAGACAAAGGAAAATAAATAAATTATGGAGCCATCTTACAGACACATAACGTGTCCTCAAACAAATAAATTAGTCTTCACTTCGGTGATATCTAGAAATTGATTCCCATTGCTAGTTTGGCATCATTTGTTTCAAGTATCACTATGCGTTGCTTATAGTTTTGATTAAAAAGGTATAACATTATTATTTATAGCTTTTTGTGACAGCCTATCAGAAGGGTGAAACACGTTGCAGAAGCCAAAAAACATTGTTACTTTTTTTTAATAAGTGTTTGGTTACTTCAAATATTCAAGGAAATTTATATAAAATTAAACCAAATTGGTCTACTGGAGTTCAAAAAATGGTATGATAAAAAAACAGCAAAAATACACAATTTTCAGTGTTGCTTTACACCCCACCTTAACACGAGGACTCTAAAATGTCCTTTCTCAGTGACTTGAGTAGCTCAGCAGCGTCACTGCCGGTCCCAAACCCGGGTAAAAGATGAGAGTTCTTGGGTAAGGTTAGCTTCCTACCCAGGATGAAAATATTAGATGGCTCAAATTATCAAAGACTTGCCTCGGAACTGGACTGATCAGGCTATGACAACCCTACCTCGAAAAAGGAATAAGCGTTTGAAAAAGTAAGAATATTTTAAGGATTGGAACGTGGATAATTAGATCATTTGGATCAGAGGAAAGCTTTATATTTTAGAAAGAAGAGGTACATATATTACATTTATACTGTATATAGAGTCATGGAGTCTCTCTCTTCTTAAAGACTACGTAGCGCACGGATACACAATATGTAGATAGGGTTTAGTACTACAAACCAAGACCAAGCTAACGCTTAGAATTTGTATATTTGGATATCAGTAGGATCCTGAATAAAATAGTAAATGTCTTGTTTCAACTCCACCTGGATTGGATGTCGTGGAATGATTTCCAGGGTAACCGTAGCTAGTTCAAACTATATCTATAAGTTGTTCTCATCACTCAGTAGATCACTTATAGGTCAGCTATCAACGGAAATACACTTTATAGTAAACGAATATAAATAACACCTATGTGATTCAACATTGATTTTAAGAGCCCCACCCCTACAATTATTTATAGATAGGCAGGACTAAGATTGTAGGGTAAATCCAATCCCAGACTGTTAAGGGGGAGTAACCATTCTGATCTCTGAAAAAACGTCTAATAAATTCATCAGTTTTCCTCCCTTCATCAATTCTAACGAGGTCCTGAAAATTCCATTACACTTTTTTTTTTGTTCCTTCCTCCCTACTCTCCCCAGAAAAATCCACCCCTCACTCTTTTATCCGAATAAGGGAAGAAGGTCCAAGTTACACACGGGATGGTAACATCTGTGAATGTTCGCCATTAGGAAACTTTGAGTTATTAGTTCTTGTAGATTTCTTCTCTGCTATGCATACTAATGGCTTGCAGGGAACGGAAAGAGGTGGGGGGAGGGCAGGAGAAGAAAGAGGTGGGGCGAGAGGCAAGTAGGGATACTTTTGATTTTGTCTCACGTATGTAATTCCAAGCTTATAATTTTGTTAGCACTAAACGTTCTAAGTACCGATCCCTATGTTATAAGTAACAAATTAAGCTCGATGTGAGGAACATGTGAAATTGTCCCAAAAACTTTATTTCTTTCACACCACCTCCGTATCTCCAACTGGGCTAAGTACGTTTAACTGCTTCAAGGTAGGTACAGTAGCCCCATGACTTATTTTGTGCTGACTGATAGCTCACAGCTGACAGCTAAAAGCTTTGAAAAGCTACCAGACCAAATGATGTATCCCAACGCTGAACCATATGATTTGCAAAAAGATGTGTTTAGCAGCTGTCACTTCTGACGGTCAAAATTTAGTTATATACCTAAATGATGACTGTCAGAAGTCAGCTGTGAGCTGTCAGTCAGCACCAAAGAAGCCATGGGGCAGATAGGGATTGCGAGTTAAGTAAGGGCAGAATTGTTTGCAGATCTTAATAGCTATTTTTTTTTTTTCGGCCAAATAAAAAATATATTTTCCCAATAGAAACTTGAAGAGTCTAATTTTTATCACATAATAATCTCAACAGTTCTATAATATTTGTCAAGGGTGATCTAAAATTTGATGATAACTTTTTCTCTTCATTTAAAAAAGTTTCTCATCAAATGCTAACTAACATGCTCATTACAAATACTTCAACACTGTTGGGATTACTAGGTCTAGAAAATTAAACAAATGTTTCTACTGGACCACAATTTGATTTCACCGAAAAAATATTGTTAGCTACGAAAACTGCAAAAACACCTAAGTTCTCACGATTCCCCTCCCATCCCATGGGCTAGGGATGGAGAAGATGCAATTTTGAAGAAATGCACTCACAGTTGGGTGGAGAAAACGAGGAAAAACATTTAGGAATAAACACCCTCAATAAACTGGCGATAAATCTAACCCAGACCTTCTAGTAACCAGAAATCCAGTATATTGTTTAAGACCACAGAACCACCAATTTGGGTCTCCAATATTTTATTTTAAATTAGTTATGGTAGCTTATATTTAATTTTTCCTAACTTGGATATGGTTTTTATATTTTGAGAACATTAAACTTACATTAAGAGGTAGAGGAGGAAATTATCAACATTACAAATTTTAAATCATATTTATAGGCCTCGAATTTCATGCTGAAAAGTTTTTTTTTTAAATTTCTTGATAGTTGCAAGCTGCCCAAATATGAACATATTTGTACGCTTTATGAATTTGAGCCAAAGGAGAGAACTGAGGGTTCCCAATTCAATTATTGGCATGGTAAACAAATACAAAATTGGTGAAATAGTTGTTCCTCTTACATACGACTAAATTGATCTAACAGGACTAGATGATTTGTATTTTCAAGTTGGTTTTTAAGCTGTGTGTTTATATAATCAGTTTGGTCAAAATCCCCCTGTGAAATACCCCTATTTAAAACAAAATCAAATAGTATAAATTGAAAGGCTATAGTAAGCAAAGTGTTTTGTGAATCAGGATTAATGATTTATGAATGATTCTGAATATTTTTTGAAGGTTTTTGTGGGTTTTTTGAACGTGGCCATTTTGTGTATTTTGAGTGTAGTCGATGAGTGCAGTTGAATGTTTTTAAAACAATGTTAAGTATCATTTGTAGTCATGTTGAGTGTATTTTGAGTGCCAATGAGGCTACACCTTTTCTTTAACCTCATTTATTGGTCAAATGTTTCCACTAAAACTAAACTTGCACTACACTAGCGCTCAAACAACAGGCCATCTCGTTCTTGCGATACTGGCCCTTAATGTTGTGCATAATAAATAATTTATCGAGCATTATGTAAAAGTAAAAGAGGGTCGTGACCTTGAAAACGTTCAAACAAGCAAGCAAGAGGATGAAAGACTCGACCTGGAGGCGTGTCCGTGGTATCACTAGAGTACCAAGGTGGGAGAAGAAACACGGGTTTCAGCTCACCTTGTTAGAAAGGAACCAGCTTTGAGTTCTCTTTCAGGGGTGGACAACTTTCCCTCATCTATTGGCATCAGACTATATATATAAATCCATTATATATAATGGATTTGTCTTCTTACCTAATACTAATTAGCAAACCTAGTCTGTAGATTTGGAAGGAACAGGTGAATAGTTACACTTGGAGCATCACTTTGTGCGGAGATGACCCTGAGAGAAAGGGAGAAATAATATTTAGAGTTTTTAAGACGTGGTGCTGGAGGAGAATAGAGAGGACAAAGTGGACAAATAGCTTTACTAATGAACAAGTTCTGAGAAGAGTCAATGAAACGAGAACAACTGAGCATACGAAGAAAGGCCAACTGGATGGGTAACATTATGAGAAGAGGTGGATTATTGGGTGATTTCATCGCAGGTAGGGCGGAAGAGAGAACGGTATTAGAAAGACTACGAATGCTACTGATGAATTACCTCAAGCAAGGAAAGAAGATATTCCAAGACCTAAGAATAAGCTGCTGATAGAATATGGTGTAGACAGGAAACCTCTGTGAAGTTTTTTAACTGACTGATTATATCAGAACATGATTTACAAACTAACTTAACTCTAGAACAGACCCAACATCCAATCCGCCGGATGTTAATTATTCACTGTAAAAGAGGAACCTCCAGCCGAATGATGAATTTTTGGACCCTGCTGGAAATCAGTGTTTAGTATGCTAACGTGCTAACTGCTGAGTTAAGACATTGGAATTAAATACAATCATTTCAATGATTTAATCGTCGACTAGGGCAACGTGCTACATACTATACTAGTTTTTGATTCAACCTAGACCTACTCGACAACTTTTGTAACTTTAACAAGTGCATATTAAGAGCCCGTATCACCACACAGATATAACCTAAATTAAGTAGGTAATCCAGTTCAAACCATACGTCAAATTGTGATCTGGTATTTATGTATTTTACTTTAGAAAATGGTGTAGTTGAGACTAGTGTTAAAGTTAAACTATATTAAATAAAATATAATAAATTGAAAGAAAATTAAAAAAAAACTTAATTAATCTCAATTATGACGTTGTCAAGCAAGTAATACATAAAACAACACTTTTTACGATCTATGCATTAAATTTAAGTTCCTATAATTGGAGCATTCTTTAAGAAATTATAATTGCAACGAAATGCATGTATAAATAGGCGTGTCCTTTTAATACGTTCCTATAAATTTTATCCCAATCATTGAGCAACAAATTAGCGGTCAGGGAACTTGCTTTGGTGTTTGTCTAAAAATTAGTTTAATTTGTAAATGTAAGCGAACCCAAATATTCTGGACTAGTTTTGTAGTAAAATTTTTTGAGTCTTTGTACTTCACAAGATATTAACTATTTTGAGGGAGTTTAGTTCATGTCTAGGCGTGGACCAATAATTGGTCATTATGTGATAGTTAAACAGTTGAGTTGCGAGTGATTTTTTTAAATAATAATAATAATAAGGTTTGGTCCCAATCGCTAATAGCCCCTACTCATCTTAAACGCTTATTTACCATTTACAATAGTAAAAATGTTGATGATCGATTTTGGAAATAAAGTAAGCTTAAATAAAATTATATGTAACTGGCACGATCAGGCTCGTGGACCACAGTCTTATACCCCTGTTCCCATTCCAACTCTCTAACAAACCACCCAAAACTTCTCCAGGATGCGCTGAGCTTGTGTTCGGACAACACCCAATAAAAATCGAAAAAAGAACCAACAAAAAAAAAACCAACACTTGACACCACTGGCATCACACAAACCTTTCCACGTGTTAGTCTCAAGAATGTTTGGTATACATTCTACTGGTATTTTTCTCTTCCTCAGGATCAGATTTTGCGTGTTTATACCTCACTCATTATGTGGAGTCATTTGCAGCGATCTATCTGGATATTATTGAAAAATAAAAAGCCATAAATATAGAACATTTGTTTTGGCTAAGGCTCAGGGTCAACTAAAATCACATCAGTCATTTTAGCTAAATCGTAATTGTATCTGCCGACTTAAAATAGGAATCCCCTGATCTCTACTTATACAGACCTATCTATTGTCATGTTATAAGATATTATATAGGCCTACCCTTTTTTCTCAAATAAGGCTTATTGGTCTTAAATCTGGTTGTTGTGTTTGGTTCTAGATTAAATTGGGATGAGTAATTAATAAATAGCACATTAGTACTAAGCAAGAAGTATCTCATTGGTGTTTAAATAATAAATAATATAAAAGTAACACGAAAACCGTTAAAGCACTAAAATATATATCAATTAAGTTGGCACTAATTACCTTAAACAATCCCTATGCTGATCTATTATTTTATTTTGACAAATTCACCAAAATAGTTAAGTCAACCACACGATATCAGTTTTGACAACTTTTAGGTTCTGTAATTTACTAATAATACTTATTTGCTCAAATAGTCGAATTAAAAATAGATTTTAAAACTCTAATAATCACGGTATACATTATTATCATTTTAAATAAATTGGCATAATACATTTTGATTTAAATTAAATAACTTGCATATTTTAAAATAATTTTACGTGCTACTTGTATTTCTAAAATATAAATTTAATACTATAAACAAAAATAAATAAAACTTTTGTGCTATACATATTTATAGGAAGTATTATCAAATTAAATACAATTTTTCTAACCAATTGGCAAAGGGCTGTTATTAAATATAGGCCTATACTGATGAGTTTACACTGTTTCGTTAAGATATCTTATACTTGGAAATTCTAGACAATTCATTTTCATGTTATACACTGTACGTAAATCAAGCGTACCACACTATTAACTATGGTTATTTTACCCAGCCATAAACTATTTTTAAATACCTCTACTTTATAAACTTCTTCT
Source organism: Timema douglasi (assembly GCA_901482245.1). Classification (NCBI taxonomy): domain Eukaryota; kingdom Metazoa; phylum Arthropoda; class Insecta; order Phasmatodea; family Timematidae; genus Timema; species Timema douglasi. The sequence goes on from CABEEJ010002146.1 coordinate 65,393, forward strand.
CATATAATTTATTGGTACGTTTAATAGGATTCGTGAGCCACTGAATATTCAGCGTTAGGAAAATGTATTTTCAGACGTGATTAGGGAGTATTTAAATATTGAACAATTTCAAATAAAAGATGACAGTACGAATGATAAATAGCTGTTTCAAGCAGGTTTACTAAAGTAATGTTTCTGTGCCTAGTATATATCATTCCAATACACCTGCCCACTTAACATTTTGATAAGCATCAAACTGTGCCAATTATCAGCATGGTTATGTTCTGAGACAACAGGTTTTTTTGGACACACGTCTATCTGGACAAATTTTAATTAAACTTGGCCATCTTCATTTAGTAAAGTGGCTGTGAAAATGTTTACAACACATAACATTATTTCTAATTTATTTTACTCGAATATTTATTAATATTGTAAAATATATTTTAGCCCATTAACTAGTCAATTAATATTAAGACTATGTGTTGATAGAAAAAAGTGAAATTTTACCACCGTTATTATTATTATTATTATTATTATTAACACCGCGTCTTGCTACCCGTTCGGGTTATACGCACTTACGCTAATGTGTAATGGTAGGGTGATTGTGAGATTAAATGAAGGACTTACAGTCTAACGTGGGATCCGAACCATGATGGAGGCCTGGCATTCCCCACATTCACAAGTTGTGATTAATACACGTCTTGTCAGAGGTGAAGAAAGGGTTTGTCAATCACATAAATCTGTGCCGGGACCAAGGATTGAACCCCGGACTCCAGCAAAGAGGTCTGACACCTTACCCCTAGACCACCAGGTCACCAATTTTTCCCATAGTTAAATATGGAATTTAATGAAAAGATGGTTACTAAAAATATTGTGTACACGGTAAATATTTATGAATAAATATTAAATAATAATGATATAAAATAATTTGTAAAAGTAAAATTATTTATATTTATTAGCAAAAATTTTAAAAACTGCTCCCTTTTCCAAAAATATTTCACCACTCGTCGTAAACTATAGGTTTTAAATGATTGAGCAACTATATAAATAAGATTTTTATCTAGAATTTATATGAAAAAATGTTAAAACGGCTTTTCTGAGGGGTTATATCACTTGACAAATTCTTGAGGACCCTGGTTTGATCCTAGTTGCACACACCTTAAGAAATTATATATGTTCATGAATTTGTCCACCCACTAAGATTTTGCAGTTAGTCATGCTTTTTGGGGGATGCGAACAGGCTTGGAAATTGATTTGCTCCAAATTAAATGATTTGTATGTCAATTGTTGATATAACCTTGTGATAGAAAAGTGTACATTAGATTGGACCTGTCTCTGTAAATGAAAATTTTCAAAATTTAAAAGAGATAGTTGTATACGGGATAAGTAGGTTAGTACTTCGACTTCTGATCCAACATCTCGTTACACCATTGGTGTAAACAGTAATTTGTGTTTTAATTTGAAAACGGTCATTCTTTTTGTTATTCTTCGTTAAACTTGAGAGTTTTAGATATAATTCAGATTCAGTGCTCAGTTAATCCTCCATTAGACCAACAAAGCACGAGATTTGGAATAGTGGATAATTTATTGTCCCTAGCAGCTATATAATTATAGCCCTAGGCCATAAGTATCCAATAGTCCATATTTAGAACGATTAACCGGGGAGTTACGATTACGTCACAACCGCAAAACGTCAAGGTGTGGTTTTCTGCATTCTTCACTGGACAACATAAGATTAAGATAGTTCTAATATATTTTTAGTTTAAAAATAACGATTTATATACATATTCGGTTGTATTTGTTAAAAATATTATAAATGGTTTTATTGCTCTCAATTTAAATCCTTTCTAATTTCGATTGCATGCTAGTATACTACGATGCAATTTGCGACTCGAGCTGTACTACCTACATAAGTTATACGTGGGGTGAGACGGACTTATATAAAAACAAATTAAAATCTTATTCCCTCTAATGAATTTAGTGACTATAAGATGAGAGTGAAATAGATCAAAACTATTTTATTATGTTTGTAAAAAGAATTCCGTTACGACCAAGAGAAATGTCGTCCACCCTAGGAAGTAACGTTAGGCTTTTAGAGGTTTGGGTTTTCTGTTTGACTAATTGTTCTCACCCATAATATTTAAAATTTGTATAGGAGCTATAGTAAATAAAATGAAAAATATGCCGAATAAAGAAATAGATTAAAATTAGATCTTCCCCACAAAATTTAAATATAATATTATCTATTCTTTTATTATTATTATTAGCACCGCGTCTTACTACCCGTTCGGTTTATACGCACTTAGGATAATGTGAAATGGTAGGGTGATTGTGAGATAAAATGAAGGACCTACAGTTTAACGTGGAATCCGAACCACGGTGGAGGCCTGGCATATCTCCACATTCACAAGTTGTGATTAATACACGTCTTGTCAGAGGTGAAGGAGGGGTTTGGTAATCAGATGAATCTGTGCCGGAACCGAGGATTGAACCCCGGCCGCCAGCACAGAAGTCCGACACCTTACCCCTAGACCGCCAGGTCTCCCCTATATATTCTTAAATGAAAATATTGCCCTACCTTTGCCAACTATGCCACAAAAAATATGGATCGGTTCTCTATAGTTTGATCTTATAGCGAAGTTAAATGCTAAATATGGATAGGGTTTATTTGATTTTCTACACATACATGGCGTTAAAAGTTATTTATTTGATAACAACCGTAAAAACTATAAGTTATTGCTACACACTGATTATCTCAAAGCTTCAGTCTGACTGAATCCCAGTCAGTTAATATATCTGGATATATATTATCCGGTTCAAAGCCCCCTTTATTCAGGCTATCACAGGTGTTACTGGCAATTTTGTGTCAAGAAAAGTATTGTAATTAAATTAACATCAAACAAACATCGTAATTTAAATGTCTTTTTAGTGTGTTACGCCCTCATTTTTAATATAATTATAATCATATAATAAATTATTTACAAGCCGACTTAAAACAATAGATCTAATACTAAATTCCCCGGCACCAATATCCTATATCATGATGAGCTAAAATAAATTCAATTCTTGTATGCACTGCCTGGGACTGAACCAGGGTATTTCGACCTATAGTCAGGCTCACTGACAACTCACTTACTGAGTAAGATGGCAGAGGTAAACATTTCAACGAACGCTCTAAGTCGTATATTGTTCAAAACATTGTAATATATCACAATTCAATCTTGGAGTTAAAAAAAAAAAGAAACCAAACTGGAGGCGTCTAACAACTGAACGAAAATCAATACAAAGTATTTACCAGTCCGTGCTAAGATTGGTAGTAGCCCATAGCAGTCACGACTCCCTTTTATAAATTGCACGTGAGGAAATATCTGAACATCACGTCATGAAATCCTTTAAGCCATAGTATGTGCCAAAAACGTCAATCTTTATATTATCTACAAATAGTTTTTAAAATTTTGATTGTTAATATAGGCCCTAATTCATATTTTCAGTAATACACATCTCCCGCACCGGGGGTCGCATGGGCTAACACGTCACTCGTGTTAAGACATGATTGCCAGTGACGGGGAAATCAGGGATAGAATATCTTGGGGTGTACTGAATCCGGTATTTCCTACATGGTTTCACACTCCCTATTCACACAAATGCGGGTATATTTTCTCCAAAATTATACGTTACTTATTCATACTCTATCATAGTAATGTTATATTATGTACAAACCAAACGGGTACTTAGACGCGGTGAAAAAAAAATCGTAGCCTTACTTAAGAAACTTTGTGGCATTTATATTTAAGTATATTTTTTTGGTCGAAGTTTTCCAAACGGAAAAAACACTACCATACATAATGGCTATCTTTGTTAGTGTAATTTACAATAATACAAACCGGCCCCGTAGTATAGTGATCACAGCACCTGGTTGCCACCTAGGGATTCCGGGTTCGATTCCCGACATACTTTCTACCCAAACTTCGGTTAGTTTTTGTGTCCTAGCAAAGATTTAAACTATAGCCTACTCATAGGCTTGCATATATAAAAAAAACCAATAAACTTATTGGTGGTTTCTTGGTCTAATGCGTCACTCTCGCAATAGACTATACTGCCGATGATGGGGAATTCGGGGTTCGACCCCAATCGGATATACCAAGGGTGATTTTCCATCAATTGTTTCCAAACTACCTCCAAGCAAATGCGTGTACACCTCCTCTTGAATAAACCGTCTCACAGTTTACGATTCATGCACAGATAATATAGAAATATATGTCCAAAAAAGAAGAGGGGTACCTAAAACAATGAGGGTCTATGGTTTCTAAATGCCTTTCTATGGGTATTTAAATTGCATTTTATGAACATAGTGTTACGATTAGTAAATTATTCCCCAAATTTTTTAATGATATAACATTTAAAACACCCAGTCATCCACCCAACTTTTTTTTAGTGATAATAAGTTTGCAGCAAAACTGGGTATCGAAACTGGAGTACTTAGCTCAGAGGATAGAAACGTTATAGATTGCAATAGGGCATAGGAAAAGTTAGTTTGAAATTCATATACAGATATAACCAGTTGGTTAATAGTTCCAACTATAAATAACATCAGTAAAATATAAAATATTTAAATAACATACAGACCCTCTTCCATTTTTCAAACGTGCTGTAATTCTTGACCATTACATAACACATTAGTGCTTAGCAGGACTCTTTCCATCCTTCTCTTTCTTTGTGATTTACCGACAAGACTCTCACACAACTCGTTTAGTGTCCGACACACTCGCTTCTACTGTTTCCATCGTTTCTAGAGGTTATTGACAAAGCATTATAATATATTCCATTTAACGTGCTAAGTTAACAGAAGGCTAGACAAGACTAAGTGTTTAATTTAGGAGGTAAACATGAACTTATTTTAATGCATATTTAACCAGACACAATAATTGTTCACAGGTAGCACTGGCTTAGCACTAGCCATTTAATGAGCTAATATCCCTATAATTTATCCAGGAGATTGGGTCTCTATTCGAATCCCAATCTGGTGCCCTGGATAAAGGGGAAATATAAATCACATTCATAATGGTAATCGAGGTTCATTTCTTTAAAATTCCCACCCCTCATCATATGTTCCCCATTTAGTTTAAGCATCCCACAGAAGGAATAGACAATAAGAAGCTTAGGCCAATAACCATAATTATTATTTTAAGAAAAAGTTGTATTTTTTCGCAAAATTGGAGTAGAAACTAAGTTTAAATTATTAAAATGCAATTCACACTTTTCACTATGAATCCATCTCTTTCAAACTTGATTTAACACAAAATATTTCAACCTTCGTGTAAAAATAATCAAATCAAAACATTTTAGAACTACTTTTTTCCCAGAGATTAAAATACCCTACGCATTGCTTCGTTCACCGTGTTAAGTAAAAAATATATCCAGTAATGCTTTGTACAACTAATCCAAACTTAGCAAGACGGGTTAATAAAGTACAAATGTCCTCACACCCAGGCACTCCTTTCAAGCTCCTGTGTTCCTCATAACACTAAAGTACAATCTCACTCATTCTCATGGTAAGAGGTAAAACTCCTTTTCCCCCTTGTATCACTCACTGGTTCTAACACACCACTGGTGTTCACCAGTCAGTATTTAAAGAGTGACAACGTTATTTTATTTTTTTGTATCAAAGTAATATTGTTTAATACCAATTATTTATTACTAACAATCCCTCACAGTGTTTCCCGTGAACCACTGTGGTATAAGAATTATATAAAGCCCACCCACAAACATGGTTTAGAATTATGGTCGATTTTGTAAACTTTTGACGTGAATACGTCTTTAAATTTGCTACCATACGAGGGCAATCCAAAAAACCTAATGATAACAAAATCGGGGGATACAGTTTGGCGTTGTAGTTTCGAATCTATCCTCTACATCCAAAATTAAATTATACCACTGGATAGCTAAATTTTATTATTATTTATTATTTAGCACCACGTCTTACTACCCGTACGGGTTATACGCTTTAAGTACTAATTACTCTAATGGATTAGGAATTGGGAAGGTTGAATTAGAGGAAGTGAACCCGCATATGCGTGGAGGGAGAGTGGAAAACCATTTAGGAAAAACCACCCCCAGTTCACCCGACCGAGATTCGAACCTCGATCTCCCCGTCCTCAGCAGTCGAGCTCAACACGACTAGCGCGTCAGCTAACTACGCCACCGAGGCGGGTGATAGCTAAAGGATCAAAGAATGCATTACGATACGCGAGAACAGTGACGCATCGCACGCGGTGGAGGGGGAAGTGCCGCAATTTTTTTTTTTGCGAAAAGGATGTTGCATATTTTTATAAGAGTTATCTCTGAAACGTAATTCTAAACCAGATTAACAATATTTTCTTCGAAAATTTGTTAAAAATAGCCTAATTGAAAAGCTAATCAAAAATTTAAAAATCCGGCTTTGAGGTGCATTAGGACCCACCTCCGTCCGCATATGTTAACAACTTCAGATCTCTTGCGTACCGTAGATTTGGCTGGGCATCACAACATAAACACTTCCTTTTATTGTTATAAGATTATAACTATCTAGTGGAATTGACCGCCTCTTTGATCTACTGGTCAGAATTGCTAGTTACGAATCCCGAGGTCCCGGGCTCGATCCCTAGCACTCCCGAGATTTTTTGTGAAGTAGTAGGTCTGTAATGGGGTCAAACTAAGCCTAGCGATACCAAATAAGGAGCAACTTGAATAAAGAGGTAGTGGCCCCCGTCTAGAAAACGGAGAAAAACGACCAGACACTTCGTTGTGCTGACCACATGACACCCTCTATCCGCAAATGTTAGCACTGTCAACGCTAGCGTTGAATGCCGCTTTGTCAATATAGCTCAATTGTGGGCTCGCACAAATGAGTTTCTTCCCCCACATACGTTTATTATGTTTTATAATTCAAATATAGCACACATATTACCTCTACCCAAGTTGATAATTTTTTACAATACACATTTAGCACACATCTTCCCCCAAATCTTAAAAGTATGAATAGATTTTCAATAAAAGATAAATCATGAATTAAATTATGTAGACACACTCGCAAATTGCGTTGTGTGTAGACAAAACTTATAACACTATCTCACATTTATTTCTGTGCATAATTATATTTTAGTATCCCTTGAAACTTAGCTACTTATAACTACTAAACAGCATAAGGTCCCAACATACAGGCACGAAAAACTACTGTACATCCAAAGGTATACAATGGGCGTGCAGCTGCTCTAAATTTGAATTTAGTTATTTATTTAATGTCTAAAGCTACTAGTGTATGAGATACGACACAGTTTGTTTACCTAAGTTTATTTAAACGCTTGGATTTATTTAGTTACAGATTGATTATAATTAATAACCGAGCGCCTGTTTTTTTAATTGTAGTTGTTTTAAACAACCTGTCACCTGTCAAACCTGTCGACATTTATAAATAAAGAATTTAATAGCAATGCGATGGCTTGAAGATTTGCAACACCTAATAAAATGTAGACAATTTTACCGGAAGTTAAAATTTTAATACGAAGTGTTGACCTTTGTGGACCCAATATTGATCTTTTTTTTATCGGGCCGAACATACAAATGAGGAACATTAATTCTTTAAAAATAAAATTGTAAAATTTAAAAACGGGACTAAAAAAAAAGTTTTACAGAAGTATATTGCAATTTATGCTTGGGTTTGATACTGTATATTATTTCGTTTCACATATATTACAAGTTTTGGGTAAATATTTCCATTTTAAACAATAGAGCGAGAAAGTCCGTCCGGAGTTCCGTAACTATTTATTTTCTTCCATTTTTCTGTAACAACGTATATTACTTGGTTTCACTTGTTATAATCGTGCTTTGGTAAAGATTGCGTTGCCACTGGCCTTCATTCATTTGTGCATTCACTTTGTGGACTAGGTAATATTTTATTTCAATTTATATATTAAATTGAATAACTGCCATAATTTGTTTGTGAATGTCAAAGTGAGCTCACGATTTTACATGGAGAAACTATCAAAAGATGGCAGTCTGATGTTGAACGACCTATTTGATATAGTTTGATGCAGCTGGTTACTACCCTCTAAAATACTTTGGACTAAGTAAAACATTTTACAAGCATTTGCCTCGAAGGAGTATAGGAAATCCTTGTATGGATAAACCACCTTAGCTCAACCAATTATAAACAAACCATGGCATCCCAAGTCAAAGTTGGCCACTACATCCACGTGAGCAAGCAATACAATCACTGACTATCAGAGTTTTCCATGTGATTGTATTTTGAATATTATTTGTATCTATGTGGTAAATAATTTATTCAATGGTAATAGGCTTGTGTTACATTCCCTGCACTAGATTTAATTGGGTCCTAACTAATGTGCTAAGATAAGTTGGTTTCAAGTGTCATTAATTATTACAGTTATTAATAGCTTGTCTCTTTAAAAGAATAGTTACCAAGTCATGTTACACGTCTAAAAGAGACTGGCGCGGTTTCAGGGATATTCTAAAAGGTTTTTTTTAGTATGTATTATTAACTTGATAGGCCCACTATAATTATTGGCAAAAGGTTTGCATATATCGTTAGGTAAGTTTAATGTATTTAGTTAATTTTGTTGGTGTATATGAATAAGTTTATTATCTCTGCGAAATGTCTTTATACCCATACATGCTATATTTATACTTAAAATAATAGGGTAGAGATGAATAAGGTATACAATGATTTTCATATGAGTGTCAAATTGAAAGGACATTTTCCTACTAGAATCCTACTATAAGCTAAGAGGTATTTTACAGTAAAAAAGGGCTTCTTATTAAGCGTCAAATTTATGTTTATATTCCCAGGTGATAGATAACGTATTCATACAATACATCGCAAAATTATCACTAATCAGTCTAGATTTTATCTTTAAATTAAATAGCTCTAAATTTCTATAAAACCATATTAGATACGCAAGACATAATGACTCTAATAATTTACCTATCACTATTATTAGTAGTCCATGTCATAATCAACAATATCCTATTTCTTGCATTGTTAAGATTGTTTTATACTGTCTTCATAAAATATATATTTTTAATAGCCAAGCGACGTTTGTTTCATTCTAAATATATAATGGTTTATTCTATTTTAGTTATTTTGTTGTACTACTTTTCTTAATTAAAGCTTAAAGACATTTTATTGATCAACACAAATTTTTATGAAGGTTATTTCTACAAATTGTTTAAAGTCTATTTTATTTAATATTATATACACTTTTTATAAACTAAATAGCATCAATTTAGAATCAACAAAACCTTTGATTTGTTTTATTTTTATCTTATTCTTACCACTCAACATATATCTCAAGATTAAACCAAAATTGGGGAAAAAACGTTGGTGTCCATGAACTTCAGACGACCCATTAAATCAACTCCCAGATATAAATTATAATAAAAATAAGTATTAAAACTTTCTTTACTTCACCGAATCATAACTCTTGGAAGATCAAGTTCTTCTTTGTATACTTTTAACACCTCAAGATTTCCTCAAACTAGAAGACGACGACAAAAGATGACGTTGCTTAAGACCTCTGGTTATAAAACATATGCTAGGTGAGCCACCGAGACCAGCTCCCACAATATCTCACTGACGACGTTCCAATAAATCCTTCTTTTTCCGTAGAGGAGTAAAAAAAACTAACGCATACAACAAGACTGTTTCTGCTTGTTATCTCATGGTAGTACATCAACTTGTTTTGGGGCTACATGCTGAGATAGGTACAGTGCGACGTTGCGCAAGACATGGCGTCCATTTTGTGGCCATCTAATGAGAATCTAAATCTCGACCATAGTTGGATCGGTGTAAGAACAAACATTTTATCAACACCTAAAGAGTTTCTGGCTAATTAAAAGGGTTGACATTTTCTGTGATCCGCTGACCTTAGTTTTAAGATCAGAATTTAGTTCCTACTGAATAATTTCCCGCTTAGGTTTTAGGCTTGGTATTAGGCCTCAATCTTGCGGTAGACTGGATACCCTATGACAAAGATATCAGATTCAAATCCTGTTCGGGTGTACTAGAGCAGTTTTTTCTTTAATGGTTTTCCCCGATAATGAGGCTGCCCTTCCTATAAATTCAGCCTCTCTCATACCTAAAATATTATTATTACTATTATTATTAGCACCGCGTCTTACTACCCGTTCGGGTTATACGCACTTACACTAATGTGTAATGGTAGGGTGAAGGGTGATTGTGAGATGAAATGGAGGACCTACAGTTTAACGTGGAATCCGAGCCACGGTGGAGGCCTGGCATTCCCCACATTCACAAACCTAAAATATTATTGAAACTAATGCAAACGCGTACAGCCCGAACGGGTGGTAAGACGTGGTGCTAAAAATATAGTTCCAAATCGACAAATATCAATACGTATTATACCTATGAAATGATAATCAAAATACTGTGAAGACTAAAAAATTTAACAGCTTCATTAATATACAAAGAATCAATTGAACAACCGTTCCTGTATCATGGTTCAGATTTAACGCATTTTATCGTTCGGATTCCGTCAATACTATTAACTTATTAGTACACTTCTTTAATGTAACTTAAATCCTTTCCAAACTTGCCACTGTGGGCTCCGTACTATATATTTTGAGCAACTGCTATATACATAAATTTCAACTCTAGATATTTAAACCTGAATTTGAATATAAAATAGTAGCATTACTAAATCAATGCTTTGGTGCTCTCAACCAAGGCAGAACCTTCAAAGTTATTAATGGGACGGGGGGAGGGGGGACTTGAAAAATATTTGTTGGTTTATTAATATTCACAGAAGGTTTGGAGAAAAGTTATAAGGCTATTAATAACTTTCCTTTTCTTGGTTTAAGAAAAGAGAGGGTACAATTCAGAAATACGTCACTATTTTAATCGCTATTTATTTGTTTGGTACCAAGCTGTTATAACCATAATTTTATTTTTTAAATACAAAAATTACGTCTTCAACATTTTTTATTTCGAACGGCTGCGTGGTAGCTTTTCTTAATTTTATAGCTATAAGCATGGCACATAAATGCTTAACCAACACAGCCTCCACGTTGGACCAAAAGCACCTCAACTCAATTCTTTTTCAGAATACTGGTTTCATTTTAATCCGTGTTGTAATATATACCGTACTTTAACTTATCAGAACCTCGTATCATTTACACAACAATAACTTCATTCAAGTAGAAGAAGAAAAATAAAATCAGAGGTGGGTTCTCCTATTACGTTCTTTCACTCTCTATTGTTAAAAACCTAAAGTTCTTACGTTTCAAAAATCCCACTAGGAAAAAGAAAACCACTTGTCCCCTCCCTCTCCCTTTCACCTTCACATTGTGGCCCCACCCTACGTGATTTCAAGACAAACTCCACCCTAGAGAGAGATAGTAAATCTTTCCTTACACACGTGAATACTAATTCAAGATACTCTGGGACCCGTGCAGCCCTGGTACTCCTCCCTCTTCAACCCTCTTACGTCATAGCTCACGATTCTTCATCAATCAAGAGGTCTGGCTTAGCCCTCTGGGAAACAAGATATCAACTTCTGATGACGGGGAGATTAGGGTTCGAATCCCGGTTGGGTCTACTAAAGGTGTTTTATTACAAAAAAAACACTTTTCCACTCTCCTTCCATGCAAATGTGGGTGGATTACCTCAAGAATGCTTACTTCCTCATCCCTACCTCATTAGAGTAATTATCTTATATGCGTATGTATTATAAAAATAATAATAATAAAATAGCTCAGTTAGTAGTGAGTTTGCCAAAGGTCCCAGGTTAGATTCCCGGCATGGCTGAAAATGTATCATTTGGTAAATGTGGGTTACCCCGTTTCACACTGAATAATTAACGGCCTGGGGTGGGATTTTTATGTCTGTTCTAGATTTAATTTATTTTACAAGTCGTGTGTTGATAAAATCAGTCGTTTTAGAAACAGTACATTAAATACCTGAAAAAAAAACTAGAATATATTTCGAAGGCCTCTCGAAAGCTGGGGGATGTGTATCGTTAATTCTTTTTATATGTTTATATGGTCTATTTATTCCTAGTCCATTCAACATGTTATTTACGATTTAAAATAAGGAACGGAGGTAAGAGGGATTACTTAGATCAGTGTTTGACGAAGATTCAGAAGTTATATACCTCTTTTGAAATCATGGTCTAATAAAAATAAATCTCCGAGTTCTTCAAAAAATAAAAATGAAAATATATTTTAACTTATAAATACAAATTGTCGTTCCAAATTTCAATACGTCCTTAGTGGTAGGATAAACAAAGCACGACAGAGAGAAAGGAAAGCTTATAAATGTCAAATAAATCCTCTCAAAATCTCTTAATATTTTTATCAGACTGATTTTACCGTCATTGTCAGTTAAATTTATTGCGATAGGAACACCTTACCATTCGGTCACTGTAGTGGGTTGAATGGGGTGTTATATCTGCGATAAAACGTGGGTATTCCCAACAGGAAATGAGATTCAAATATATTTGGTTAATTATGAAGCCGTTTTGAGGCAATTTAAAGGTTTTAAAAAAACTACTATCAAGAAATAAAGTTATGATAAAAAAGCTTAATGGTAAATATCGTGCCCACTAAAATACTTTAAGTGCCCTTCATGATAGACGTACCAAAGTTTGGAAAATACTTACGTGAGGTGCATCCACGTTGACATTAAAAGAGGACGAATAAAATATTATTAAAATCTCACGCGAAGAAAATATTCCCAGTGTACCCAACCGAGATTTGATATCCAACTTCCTGTAAGCGATAAAAATGCAATGCAAGTCCTTAGTCTTAGAACTATCGCCCGCTGGCGCTGGTAATTCTAGTTTTAGCCCATATTATTTAAATATCCCACCTAGACAATGAACTTGAAACTAATGAAGAAAATATTCATCTTAGATATTTTAAAGAGCCAACTGTTCAGTCGTTTCTGTCTTTTAAATTTCCTTACAAAATTTATTTTCTTGGAATATAAGAGTTCTAGGATGAATCACGACAGTTTTTGTGGCTATTAATTACTCACCACTTATTTTTATTAACGATCTCTGTCCTCCAATCCCCTTTTAATTATATCTGTAATAACTTCTTCACGAAAACGTACGTTCTAGATAGGATTTGTTTGTCAAAAAAGATGATATTCTACATGATAAGTTTACTAAACTATATGAAAAGTAATATTGATTTGTAATTATTATATTATCAATTTATAACAATAATAGCTTATGAAAAAGCAATCTAGAGCCGATTAAATTAATAATACCTTACTCTGGTGATTAGATATCAAAAAATAAATATTTATAAAAATAATATTCGACTAATGTGATAACTAGGATATTCCTCACTTTTAAAATCGATACTCTTAGACACAATGATGAAGAGCCACAAAATGAAAACTAGAAAAAATAGATGTAGTGCTGTTTGATAATATTGTTTAACTGTACCTTAGTATTGTCTTGTATGGCTTAATTATGACCTGAAGGCCAGAGTTCTAATCCCGACCAACTGTTCTGAGGGGGTTCTTTCTCAATCATTCCCCTCTACACAGGCAGACGTAGGACCCTGGGCAAACTTTGTCTGGGAGACCCACAGTTATCCGCTCCACGCCCCCAAAAAGAAAAAAAACTTATTTTTTGGTTTAATGTTATTACAGTAGTTGGCACCTATACACCAATTATCAGCAATATTGGATACTAGGAAATGCCATAAATGGTAAATGAATGTAATAATGAATGCAGTGTTTTTTTTGTACATATGAGGGTTAAATTCTCCTCAAACCTTCGTTATATTTTCTTTCCCAAATAACTGGATCTGTATAAAAGTACAAGGAACAACTGTGCCAAATTTTAATTAAATCAGTTAATGCATTCAGATGTTGTCGTGAAAGATATCCACCACAGACATACAGACAGACAAATGCAATTAGGTGGATTTAAAACTGAGAACTCGCTTCACTCATTTAATAAATCAAACCACATGATTATGTTCTTATTTGTTTTTACACTCTGACAATATTTGCTAGGTCTTTCACTGTACGAGAATGCAATTACAAATTTTCCACCCCGAAGTGTTTTTGCCCCCTCTGTACCGTAAGCAAGACAAGGAGACCCCTGAATCGTGGGGTCCTGTGTGACCGTACCATTTGAACAAGCCTAAGGGCGGCCCTTTCTACACACAAATTCAGGTATACGCCCTCTAAATTCTACCTTTCTTATTCCTGTACCATCAGAATAAATATGCGGATATTCAGGAAGAGAAACGAGTCGTGGGAGACGGAGAAATATTGTTTAATTCAAAAACATACTTTTGAAGAAATAACAGGAAACAAAATTGTGCGAGTCAGACAAAATTGAAGCGGAAATTGGATTGGATGAGGAGATTTATAGCTCGCACCACAAACAGTAGTTGGTATTTCTTTTCGCCGCACGAACATTATGGCGTGTTTCCAAGTTTAAAAGCTGGAAACGACGAAAGGGGAAGAGTTAAAGTTAGTTAAACAGTTTTTAATTTTCTCTCATTTACATAAAGTGTACTCCTGTGGTTTTAATTACTCGAAAAGACTAGGCAAAGTGTTTATTTAATTGGGCGTTACTATTTATATCTTGTTGCACTTAGGCTCTCTCTTTGAATACTTAGTTGTAGTTTAATACTAAGGTACTCTCTTTAACTACATATATAAATTGTCTAGTTGCACAAATAGGGACTAAAAATATTGTATTAAAGTAGGAGTGTAGGGAACGTGAGGTTAGGGCTTTTTTTGTTGCAGTTTTTCTTTGAAAACTCTTTTTTGTGTTGTCAACTGAAATCAAATCCAGTAGAAACATACATATCAATTCTCTTCATTTGGTGACAAAAACTTCTTTAATATCTATCAAGGTTGTCCTGAAATTTAATAACAACTTTAAAAAAGTCTCAACTAATGCCACTATTCTAATGACATACATTCAACAACTCTTGATATCACATCATGTGTAGAAAATAAGATTATATTTATATTGGAGATTATTTGCTTTATTTTTGTAAAAAAAAGTTGGCCTAAAAAACTGAAAAATACTGCCCTTACTTAGATTATTTACACTCCCTAAAGCTAATTGATACGTATATCATTTAAACACTCCCATTAACTGCGTCAGTGGCAATACGAATAAAGGCATCAGTCTCGACTTGTCTGGTTCTACTCTGTTGGGGAAGTGTCAAGGATTGAATCCTGGCTTAAGGTGAGAGGTTTTTTTTTACTAATTAAGTTTATCACTCACCCTCCAGGAAAATGAGGCTGCTCGTTATACATTTTATAAATCCTACCATCACAATCCTTATCCCACCAGTGCATATTTGCAGATAGCCCACATGGTTAGTACAATGCAAAGCACAAAAAACAAACTGTTCCCCGAACAACTTAAACAAATGAATTGTTTTAAATCTAGATAAGTTAAATGTATTAACGATGTTAGCCATCTAACCAAACTTAACTGTATTGTGAAGCCTTGAATTCTCTCTAGATCTGTAGTCCAATGGACATAGGATATAAACCGCAACAAAAGTTACTATAAATAGTTAAATTTGTCAAATAAAAATGTTCTTCCACTTTAAATTCTGACAATTACGATCAAGTTATGGAAATAATAATAATAACAATGATTTAGATCAATATATATATCTAGCATTGCACGGATGAAGTTAATGCTCTTGTGATAATTATTTATAATAAGCTACAATTTGAAATCTCTCCTTAATAATAAATTTCGATTAAAATCAAATTACTAACATATTCAAAAGCATATATTATAGGTGAGAAATATTTGCCATCTGATTAATATAGCAAATTCGTATTCAAACGATGTAAGTGTTTAGGGTAATATTATGTGTAAAACAAAACATATTTTTACCCTCACTTTCTCGTGTAAAGTTCCAAATTTTTATATATTTTTTTGCTACCAGTACTAGTTATCACGTATTTAATGGAGTCAAATTTGAAGTAGTTGCGATATTAAAAATACACGTCTAGTCTTTTTGCTAATATAGATACCTAAGGAATTATACCAAGTTTCCAAATTTCATGAACCTTAGCTTAGGGGCCTAGGAGATATTTGAATCTTAAATTCCCAAATAAAGGGTAGTTTTATTTTGTTTTTTGCTTCTTATTCAGATTAGTAAGTGAAAGGGGTTAATTTGGATATAGTAAACATAAATCACCCACCTCAGTGGTGCAGATGGCTAATGCGCTTGTCGTGTTGAACTCGACTACTGAGGACGGGGAGATCGAGGTTCGAATCTCGGTCGGGTGAGCTGGGGATGGTTTTCCACTCTCCCTCCACGCAAATGCGGGTTCAATTCCTCTAATTCAACCTTCCCAATTCCTAATCCAATAGAGTAATTAGTACTTAAAGCGTATAACCCGAACGGGTAGTAAGACGCGGTGCTAAATATATATATATATATAAACATAAATCTTATCTTTATTTGATTTTATCTTATATTTGAATAGATAACTATGCATTAAAACAGACAAATTACTTCTCCTATTAATTGGCAACTGGAACTCCAGATAAAAAAGGAAATAATCACTATAAAACATAATGTAAATTCGTGTGTTAAAGCTATTACTTCCGAGACCAAGTAACATTACCTAAGTACTGGGGAAGTATTTAGTCTGAGCTTAATCCCTTGGACCGCATAGCCACCAGTGAGTGTAGCTCCAAAACTTAAAAAACTTACAAAGCTCATACTTTATAAAAATATTTTAGGAAACCTGGCAGTGCCATTTCTTTTTACTTTTAAGATTCTAACGTCTTAGACCTAGTTACAGAATCATTAGTGTTTGCTTCCTACTTTTACATATATTATGAATTTGACGCCTTGAACCACGTGATTACTGGTGTAGGGTAGCATTAAACCCGAGAAACATAGATAATTGATAATTTGTATTTGGAGAACACTCAGGATATGTATTCAAATAATTTATTATTTGATACCATAGAACACTTGACCATCGGGATGGATAGGGCAGCGCTTCGAACCCATAAACGAAGAACGTTTAGGCTTTACATGCATTCTGTAACTAGTAAAATCTTTAGTGTGTGCACTTTATCAATCATAATTTAAAAATAAATCACATCTATAACCTTACGCATTTGACATTTTAATCAACAATTTGGGTGACTAAAAAAATTAGTATTATAGAAGTGGATACTTGAGATGGGACTACGTATTTGGATAACATAAGTTTGTGTTTTTCTTCACGAATCGTGAGCCTAATGTCAGAATTCCCATCATCATGGTGGCTATTCGGTCCAAGGGATTAAGCTCAGACTAAATACTTCCCCAGTACTTAGGTAATGCTAATTGGTCTCGAAGTAATATCTTTAACACACGAATTTACATTATGTTTTATAGTGATTTTTTCCTTTTTTTAACTGGAGTTCCAGTTGCCAATTAATGAAAGAAGTAATTTATCTGTTTTAATGCATAGCTATCTATTCAAATATAAGATCAAATAAAATAAAGATAAGATTTATGTTTACTATATCCAAATAAAACCCTTTCACTTACTAATCTGAATAAGAAGCAAAAAACCAAAATAAAACTACCCTTGATTTGAGAATTTTAAATTCAAATATCTCCTAGAATTTCTCCTTGACTTAAAGTAGCTATTTTCCCTTGGTAATTAATTTGTGAATAACCAACCATCAGTTATATAGGTTTTAACGTCACTTCTCAGCCACCTAATGGCGTAACTCATTTATCAACTATGTAAAACCTTTCAGGAAATATTCTACTTTATATTTAAAAAAAAAATAGATTTAATAGGTCTTTAGTGATAAGTGAACATACACAAGTGTAGAAATTTTCCTCACGTGTTAAAAAAAATCAATAAATATTGGTTTTAACTTCACTTCTCAGTGTATTTTTCATTTTTAGCTATGAGGGAACCAACACACACAAATACAGGAACTAGGCCTATCCTTTATAAGGATCTGTGAATACGAAACAACCAACCAAATCAAAATATGATTTCTCTTTGGATTTACTTTTGAAATGTATTCTGTAATTACTCTTTTGATTTGGGGATCAAGCTATACAAAAAAATAATGTATTTACATTCAATAGGAGAATCCATCATTGAACACGTAATTTTAGAAGAGATATTTGAAAAAAATCAATTTTATTGTATTTATTTTATTGTGTTTGCTCAAAAGCCTAAAACCTTTCCGGAAAAGATATACATTATATATATAAAAAATACCCCATCCAAGTTTATTTCGTGATTCATTGGTTATAATTGAACATAAGTATATACAGAAATTATTTGGCTGTAAAAACAATTATATTTTCACTTTTTTGTACAATAGCTTAATCTAACCACATTAAGGCGTACAAAAAAAAAATCATAAAAAAAGATGCTCTTCAATTATATTTTATGAGCCCTCCTCAAAAATTCAATTAGGGTTACAACCTTTACTACTTTCTTCAAGAGAATGAATGGACGTCCACGGCAGACGTTATTAACGAGAGGCATTACTAAAATAATTAATTCTTCCATTTACTTTTCTTTTCTAGCTTGAATTTTCAAACTAGCGTTTGAGTTCAAACCATCAAGAGAATTCAATCACAAAAATTTGCAATGACAGCCCAAACAATGAACAAGATTTTCATAGAAAGGTACTTAAATTTCAGATTAAACAATTATAAGTTCTAAGTTAATGTTTCAATACGTCAATTCATGCCATCTGCAGTGGTCACTCTTCATAAATATTATAAATACCTTTAAAATAACACTAATATTATAGGAAAAATACATAGATTTTGGCCACAAAACATGTGTTAGTATTTTATAAAAGGCCCTTGCTTTAAAAATTGGACTGTAGGTACAATACCTTCAGATAATACGTATATGTGAGTGATAACAATTTAAGCTCATTTTTTTATTCTGGGTTATATGACACACGAGAGTTATACCAATAAAATTATTAGGGCATCACTAATTCTCACCTCGGTGACGTAGCTGGCTAATCATTGGTTTCGTGTTGAGCTAGACCACCGAGGATGGGGAGATGAAGGTTCGAATCTCGGTCAGATGAACTGGGGGTGGTTTTCCTAAATGGTTTTCCACTCTCCATTCCCGCACATGCGGGTTCACTTCCCTTAGCGTAATTAGTACTTAGAGTATAACCCGAACGGGTAGTAAGACACGGTGCTAAGTAAATAAATAAATTTCACCAATATTTAACTAATTGAGACACCCAGGTTGTTTTTACATTTTAAAGATACAATTCTCATAGGATTTTTCACAATAATCCTCAGATTACCACGATTTCAAAACAGATCTGAGGGGGAATTGACATTTATTGGGTAGGATGAATTTACTGTGTAGAGTAGACCATTACTTACTTACTTATTCTATGCTGTAAGGAAATACAAATTTAATAGCCACACTTACAAAAGTACGGCACCCATTCCTATCTTGAGATAGTTCTATCCAGTCCACCTCATTACACACTGTCTGTTTCCGGTCAATTTTTATGTTACTCTACCACCTGCCTCTAAGTCTTCCCATTGGGTTTACAGTCAATACTCTGAAAACTGTTCTAGATTATTCCATTCGCGGTGCATGTCCTATCCACCATAATCTATTAGACTTTACTCTCCTAGCATTGTCTTGTGATGATTACCTGGTATGTAACTCATCATTATATAACCTCCTTCAATTCTTAGTTGTCTCATACCATTTAGGACTAAATAATTTCCTAAGCAACCTCTTTTTCCAGCACCCTAATATTTTTTTTTGTCATGTAAGATAAGAGACCACGTTTCACAACCATAAATAACAATCGGCAAGTTATTATTTGTGCTCTACAAGTTTTACTTTCCTTGAATGTAGGAAAGATGTCAAATTAGAGTAAGCCATGTGTGTTCAAATATCTTCAGTTAATTATAAAAAAAATTAAGCTGAAATGATATTTATGTTTTGAATATATTACAATAAAATTATATCAATAGAAATTGCTATAAAACTAATTTTTTCCTCAAAATAAATCCTTTAATCTTTGAGGTTTACTATAGATTTAACAATAAATGATTATAAAGTTAATGTCAAAAAAAGGTTTTCTTTTTTACTGTGTATTAACTAATCATCCTTTCCCTCTCCCCCAGCTCTCACCTGCTTCTTTATCATGAATACGTTTACTACATTATTTTTTTTAAATCTAAAAATAATGAATATAAATTCTTGGTTTCGTTCAGCGAGTAAATTACGTAGTGCGATAATTATACGAGGAGTTAAATCGGCAAATTTTCCAAAATGCCCGTACGTGTTTTGACGAAGGTTTCGGTTACCAGCTTGTTCCTGTAATTAAAGACTAACCAGAAAAAAAAACAAAAAAACACCGCGAGACGCTAAAGGATTTCAACTGATTGCAGGTAGCGATCAAAAACTACCATCTCATTACAACACGATGCGCCGTACGTTACATTACCTAGAGGGAGAGGGGGAGAAATACTTAACGAAACCAGATAGAGAACGGATAGTGTGGGAGGAGATGTAAGAGAGAGAAAGGGAGTAAACATTGAACGATAAGAAGCGATGAAGGGGGAAAAGGGTCTTCATTTCTATACGATCGTGAAATCTGTGATAATGCACCGGATCTGTCTAGAACAGAGAGTAATCAGTGGCGTCTGAAGACAGGGAGTTTATAAAATGTCTTTATGCAACGAGTGAAGAAGTTAATAAGCACTAGTGTACTTCTTTGGGGCATTTGACTGTCACAGTTCAAGCGCCTTGTCTGACAGAAAATATATAAATTTATTTTCACTTAATCTCACGTCAAGTGATTTTATCTGCAGTTATCCTTTTTTTATACAACTTATCACCGCGTCTTACCACCCGTTCGGGTTACGCGCTTATGTAATAACTACACTAAAGAGTTAGGGATAAGGGATGTCGAATTTAGAGTAAGTGTTCCAGAATTTGAGTGGAGGTGAGTGGAAAATGACATAGAATAAACCAGCCTCAGTCCATCCGACTGGGATCTAACCCCGGTTTTTCCATCTTCAGCAGTAGAGTAGCGTTCTAAAGTCCGTTCACCGTAAGAATTGTTTTCTGAAAGGCCCTTTTCCCTACCAGAAATCTATTATATAGTAGGATATTGGTAGGAAAAAAGACCTTTCAGAGAGTAATTCCTACCGTGAATGGAGTATAGCTTCTACGTAGGTGCTTGAGTTTGATAAATTGCATATAACGTAATGTCTCGTTAAGTTAGTGGATAATATATGTTTTGGTGTAAGATCTGTGTTAATAGTTCACGTTGAACACATCCAATGACAAAACTCACTACTTATTTATTCTGAAAATTAAAAAATGTCACCTGGACACGGGAATCGAACCCGGTATCCTTGGCTCAATACGACAAACATGATAGCTTTGGCTATTTTATTCTTCACTACTTATATGTCTATGTTTTTAAAGTTTGAATAATTTTTTTAGTATTAAAATATAATATTTTATTAGTATAATAAATATTAAAGTTATTTTTAATAAATAATTCAAATATAAATTATTGTTTTTCAACTCTTTGTTTGTAGTTTATAATTAAATAAATTTTATATAGGCCCTATTTGATCAGTTTATTTTATTTATTTAGCGTGTTTAACGTGCACCTTAGGATCCAACTGCTTATATTAACACGCTTACAGATAAACTTAAACTTAGACCAAAGTTAACACCCATCCCCCAGCCGTTAATTCAACTCTATTACCCCGGAGAAACCCACATTTCACTAACGATACATTTTTCGGCCATGCCAGGAATCGAACCCGGGACCCTTAGCTCAGTGAACAACAAACAGGCTGCTGGTTAGGCTAAGGTGTCATACTTTGTCAGCTGTCAAATAACATGTCACTTTATATTAAATGTATTAAATCACCTTTTGCATAATTATTATCAAGCCTTATTATTGTATATTAATATTTTTAATAACAATTGAAGGGCGAATGATTGCAATACAATAATATGATAAACATATCTATATTTTAATATATATTATACCAATAAAATATATTTTTAATTAATTTAGCTTGAGTGTCTACTCAATTTCATTTAATCAATTCTCATATAAAGCATCCCATTCTTTTTTAGTCCCAGATTTAGTTGACCGTGTACGAGCAGTTTGATCGAAAGCGTTTAAGATTAACGAAACATTTTAAACATGTAAATCATTATTTGCTCAGCTCGAAGGAGATAAGAAACCAATTCCATACACACAATCATATTACGTTTAGGTTTAAAGTAGCCACATAAAATATCGTACGTGTAATCGTCAGCCCAGCCCCGAAAGATTGGTTGCTCAAGGTGTAAATTAAACACCACCAGATAAAAGCATCTTCAATAGATTTACAACGTCCTGCCTCCAGAGCCCTTCAACCACTTCTCTTTAAGGCTACGATAGAAATAGATATTCCAATCAAGTTTATAAATTCTCAAGTGGGAAAGGGATACGACCGTAGAGAAAAACAACACAAGGTCGAATTAGAAAGCTATTTAAAATGTATAGTCTTCTTGTGGCAAACCTAAATATAAAAATGTATTAGTTGTTGAAGAATTATTTTTAAGAAAAAAAAAAGTGCTAGATATGAATTTATTACAATTGACGGATTTATTATGGTTTTAATGTGAACAAAGGTGACCTGGCGGTCTATGCTGGCGGCCGGGGTTCAATCCTCGGTCCCGGCACAGATTTATCTGATTACCAAACCCTTCCTTCACCTCTGACAAGACATCTTGTGAATGTGAGGAATGCCAGGCCTCCACCGTGGTTCGGATTCCACGTTAAACTGTAGGTCCTCCATTTCATCTCACAATCACCCTACCATTACACATTAGCGTAAGTGCGTATAACCCGAACGGGTAGTAAGACGCGGTGCTAATAATAATAATAATAATAANACAATCACCCTACCATTACACATTAGCGTAAGTGCGTATAGCCCGAACGGGTAGTAAGACGCGGTGCTAATAATAATTTAATGTGAACAAACAGTATTTGTAGATTATTGAAGATAAGGTACATTTGAAACTAAGATTCCATTGATTCGATCTTATCTATTTGTAAAAAAAAAAACTCGTAAAGCAGGTAATTTTTGTTGTGTGTTTACCACCACATTATAATTTAATAACAGAAATGTATTTTTCTTTTAGGATTAAAAATCCAAAAAATGGCTTGAAAATTAAAATAGGTTTTTAATATTATAGCCACCAAATCTCTTCTAAAATAAAATTATATTGTGTAATGTAAACCTGAATAATTTTTACCCTCATCAGTTGGAATGCGGATTAAAGGTAGGACTACTGTTTACATTATCTAGTCTTCAAATGGTGAGGTCAGAGACCGAATCCTTGACAGTGTATTTAGCGTAGCTTTAACTTAATTTTTAATTATTCTTACCTTTCCCAATAGTTTAATTAAATGTGAATATCTCTGGCAGGTGGTAGCAAAGAACACTTTTTAATCCTGGTAAAGTTTTAAACCCTAGTATAAATTTAGGTTTTTTTAAAAATGAAGATAATCAACCTCACATAAATAAAATCTAAGCTAAATGCTTTCTTATGATTATTTGGAAAATGTTATATATAATTTGATAAAACCTTTTCCGGTAATAGAAATTACGAGGAAATGACAACAGATTTTGACAAACGAGCACTCATTTTAATGGTTAGGACACCAGGATGTCGGGAAAAGTAGTTGTTTTCCACGAAAACACGATTTTCATGAAGAATTTGTAGTTTTTTTTATTATTTGTTTAATCACCATGAAACCAGTTATTTGATGCATGGCTGTAACACTCTAAATAAAATATATCTTGAATGCTAAGAAATAATAGCTCAATATTTATTTGTTGGTTCAAACACATCACAATTTTCTCTTTGACTGAATATTTATCTTTGGATGTTGGTCATAACACATCTAAAATGAGATTCCTAAACTGGGGAAACATTTTTTATTGGAATGTTGTTATCGTTAATTCGCATTTAAATCAATAATATTGAGCATGATTCAAAATTTAAAAGGTTATATTAAATTCGTGAAAATATTGTCTACGTTTTGTTTCACGCATGATAAAATTATGTTTAAATATGTTTAGGTATGTATTAAAAACTCAAAAGCTATAAAATGATTTTGAATAATGTTAAATAAATAGCCATTCTAACTATCTAAGTACGAGTTTTGGTGTCAATTTTTTTTTCAAATTATGGGTTTTGATGTTAATTTTATTCAAATAATGGGCTTTGATTATCATTTTAACAAATAGTAACACAATACAAATATTAAGTTACGTTTTCATTTTACCGCTTGATTTTTAGGATATGATATTTAAAAGTAATGTTTTGTGTACCCCATCTATCTTTTCACATTCTTACAAGTAAGTTCACTTATGTTTGCATGTTGATACTTAATTGTGAAGGAATAATATCTCAAAGTACCGTAATATTTGAGTACCACATCTATATTTTCACATTATCTCTCTCTCTCTATCAGACTCTCTTTCGCTCTCACATACTCTTTCAAACTCTCTCACACACACACGCACACACACATTCTATAAAACTCTACTCTATATAAACTTTTTACATTATAATTCTCCTTACTAAATTACTATGAATATAACTAATATTTCTACATTCTCTTCCTCATACTTTATCCCTCTTTCTCACACCCTCTTTACCATCACATACACTCTTTATACTACAATATATTTATTATACTTTTCATCTTAAGGTCTCTCTCAAACGCTCTTTAACTCTTGAACACTCTCTAACAAACGCTCTCTCTCTCTGATTCATACTCTCACTATCTCACTCTCACACTCTCATTCTCTCTCACTCTCACCCTCTCAATCTCTGAATCTCTAACTATTTATTAAGCACACCCTCTCTCTCTTTCTCAAATTCTCTTTCTGTAAAACTCGCTCTCTCTCAATTTCTGTGTCTATTTCTTTCTCTCAAACACACTTTTTTTCTAACTCTCTCTCTCAATCTAATTTTTTCTCTCTAAACTTAATTCTCCTGTTCTAACCTTCTATCTCAAATTCTCAAATATATGTTTCTAATCAAATTACAAGCCTAAAACTAAATATCTAAGTAAAATTGATAGCCTTTGACGAGAAAACTTTTAACTAAAAAGTTAGTAAGGGATTATTATATGGATCCTTTCCCAATAAAAAGTTTAAAATATATTTTAGTGCAATAATCTACAACCATCGTTGCAATGACCCAATAGTTAGAAATAAATAGCTTTAGGGGAATCTATCATTTATTTATGAAACAAAAACTTAAACCATTTATATCTTATGTACTCGTATGTCATTAAAAAACCATGTTTAGCTATATACGTATAAATAATCACAAGTTTAATCTAAAAACGCAATTCAGGTACAGTCTATACATGATTATTTGAAACTCTCTGTACAAACTTCAATGGGAGTTAGGGGTCACTAAACCTAACCTTTTTCGTCAATGTATATATGTCCGCAGACGTCACTCTTAGGTGAGGGTGCCGTTGGTACGTACACGAAAGACAGAAAGTGTTAGCATAATTTTTATACACACGGTTTTACAATACTTTTTAAGCAGTTGCTTAAGGAGACACCGTAAATATTAATACATGCCTGGCAGCGTAGACGCACTGATTTCCGTACATTTACAAAGATTCCCGCAATTTCACGAACACTTGCACCAATGACTATGACTTTTGCGACGAGGTCCTCACCGGAGTTAATGGAAGTCTCGTACTCAAAGCCTTTAAGGTATTCCTAGAAGAAGAAATCTACGCATGTCAAGTGGTGCGATTGTGGTGGCCAAGCGATGGGTCCACCCTAGCCTATACATCAGCCCTCAAAAGTGATGTTCAAATAGTCTCACGCATCAACTTTTAAATGTGCTGGCAGCCAGTCTGGTTGAAACCACATTCGACAGCGAACAACCACAGGAATATCGTTCAGCAGTTCAATCTCCCAATGGCCGAATCAAAAAGTCATATACGATAGCCGTGCAAACATTGATGGTGAACCGTCGCTGATAAGCATGTGTGTGTGTGTATCATGTGGATTGTAATACGCCTAAAGATGGGCAGTGTGCATATTAAACACCAATGCACGTGTGAAAGATGCTTCATATGTGAAGAACACATTAGCTAGAAAATCAGATTGTTCTGCGCACTGCTGTAAAAACCAGCGTTCGAATTCTATGATCCAATGACTGGACTTTCTAAATATTAATAGGCTGTACATGCTGATTGTTCAACACTCTCCATACGGTGAGCTGGGCCATACCCAGGCTACATGCAACAGCTCGCGTACTTGTGCCTGGATTGTCCTCAAACTGCTATAGGATCTCTTCTTCCATATCAGTAGTGTAATCAGTTCTTTTTCGACCGGTATTATTCTTGTTTACATGGAATGTTCAAGTTTATCGTGGTTTCCCGCGCAAACGCTCAATTGTTTGGTGGTTCTGCACACGTCTATAAGGATATCATTCACGCTACAATCTTACAGAAGCCACTTTCATTGGCCACCCTCTAAGTTAGAATGATTTCAGCCATCTCAGAATCCGTGAAATGATCCATAATACATGAACAAAGTCTGCGTTATGAATTACAATGGCGAAAAATAAAACTATTTGACGCACTACCCAACTGCGGCCTGTAACACAAAATGTTGATGTGTGCGGACATGCGTTCATTAACGAAAAATATTTTGTTTTGGTGTTTCCTATCTCCCATTAAAGTTGGTACAGAAAGTTTTGAATCATCCTGTATACAAGAATAAAAACTGGTAGAAACTAAAGTGATATTAACTTTGAATGAAAACAAAATAATTTTCATACTTCTAGGCGTCAACAAGTTTGGAAAACTCATATGAAAAATAAACAAGTTTTCAAACTGGGTTCGATTTTCATTACCAATAAAATTAAATCTCTTTATTTTTATTTTTATACTTTTATTATTCGTAGATCATTATTCTGTCCTTACTAGGAAAAATAAAAATAAAAGAGAGAGTTTGACGGGGGTTGAAGAGTGGAATGAAATAGTATTTCTTGTATATAGAGAAACCATTTCCTGCTCTAAGCGCAACTTTTCTTCGGAAGTTTATTTGATTTTATCCTCCGCTACCGATCCAATAGGGCGCTGCTTCTGTAAGGGTGAGTTTCTTTACCCTGCAAGGCTATATGAGACGATTTAGTTGAGTAAGAGCGTAACTCACAGAGGGCTCAATTCGACTAACAAATAAAACTGTAACGTTTGCTATCAAAATGAATAATTTGGTAGTTTAAAAAATGCTTTGCATTGGCACTAGTTCATATACGTAAGTATCACTTAAAATACCAACCATTAGTATAGGCTATATTTGTAATAATCAAAATAGTGGTATTTAATTAAAAGATGCCAATAAAAGTGATTTAAAAAAAAATCTCGTTTGTATAATATATCTTGCATGGTTTATTGCCTTATAAAACCATTTTTATAATTTATTTTAATTAATAAGTTAAAGGTCCAGGGTTCAATTCCCATGATTGCCTAGAAATTTATCATTGGCAAAATGTGAGTTTCCCATTTCATAGTAAGAAATTGGTGAATCGGGGGCTTACGTTATCTCTGTTCTAGATCTAAGATAGTTTATAAATAGTGTGATGGTATAGGCCCAATCAGTTGGTTTAGAAATTGCACGTTAAATACCTATAAACATTTTGTTATTCATACTCTTTACTGTAAATATCAGCTTTGACAATTTAAATTATCTCACTTTCAAGAACAAGATGACGATGATTTTAAAAAAAGCGTAGAATATATATAGGCCTATAGCTAGGGTTGAGGGGAAAAGCTATATAAAGTACATCTGGTTGAGATTGACCTCCATTCTAGTTTATCAAAGACATAAAATTAGTAAAGTGGCTCATCATGATGTTAAATATTTGTTAAAGACATAATACGAAGACAAATGTAACAATAAATAACCCGAATCAGGAGGAACGGGGACTAAACGTCAATATAATCTAGTCTGGATTTGTGAAGTATATCAGTGTAGACATCCTGCGGGTGTTTTGTTCCTAAAATAGTTTCCTATTCTACCTCCTCGCAAATGCGGCTATATTTAATATAATATTCTACCTTACTCCTCCCCACTCTCATTAGACTAATTAAATACGGGTATCCCGGAAGGGTAGTAGAAATAAACCCCATAGTGTGTTTTACTTTTCTATTACCCGCCTCGGTGGCGTAGTTGACTAACGCGCTAGTCGTGTTGAGCTCGACTGCTGAGAACGCGGAGATCGAGGTTCGAATATCGGTCAGGTGAACTGGGGGTGGTTTCTCCTAAATGTTTTTCCACTCTCCCTCCATGCAAATGCGGGTTCACTTCCTCTAATTCAACCTTCCCAATTCCTAATCCATTAGCGTAATTAGTACTTAAAGCGTAGACCCGAACGGGTAGTAAGACGCGGTCCTAAATTATTATTATTATTACTTTTTTATTTGGAAACATACCTTTATTTTTGGCTTGTTCAGGAATTCAACTTGGAACCATATGATAAGTAGACTGAGACGATAAAAAGATAAACCTTGAATCTCAAACTTAAAACATAAACGACGAGCTCTCTCATCTACAAAAATGTGACAAAGTGTAGATTTTGTTTAATCTATAAGAAAGTAGCCTTTAGAAGATTAAAAATTGATCGTAAATAACAATTTAATCTGTAATATAGTATTTATTCCCTTAGGCCATTCGATGTAAACGCCTCTAAAATAACTCAACCTCCATCACGAGTTAAAAAAAAATATCTCGTGGCTTCCGGTCAATCGCTCAACTTTTTGATATATTTTTTTTCTTTTTGTTTCTCACCAATTACACATTGAAGGTCACATGATTTAAAAGGGAATGTTGTCCATGGCATCGCCCTTTTCGTCAAGTGGAATTTAAATAAACGACACTGTCAAAAATGAGGTGATTACTTAACTTAGATAAGGTGTTTACAGTACTTCACACCAAACAACTTTTTTAAACGAAAATCTTCTTATGATTACCGTGTTTGTGTGTGAGATTTTTTTTTTAATTCAAAAGTTCAACAAATGAACATATACTTTACACTTATTGATTTTTAAATTATCCGGTCTTTTTGAACATGTCATAGCACATACATTACAGTTTCATAGGCCTCAAGTAAATAATCTATGGTATTAAAAAACTAGCAAAAGATTTTATAATTATTTTAAAAAATACTCAAAAATAAGTCATTATTATTATAATTATTATTATTTAGCACCGCGTCTTACTACCTGTTCGGGTTATACGCTTTAAGTACTAATTACGCTAATGGATTAGGAATTGGGAAGGTTGAATTAGAAGAAGTGAACCCGCATTGGTGTGGAGAGAGAATGGTAAACTATCTAGGAGAAACCACCCCCAGTTCACCCGACCGAGATTCGAAACTCGATCTCCCCGTCCTCAGCAGTCGAGCTCAACACGACTAGCGCCACCGAGGCGGGTCCTAGAAAATGAGTAATTTTTTGCAATGTTGCTCAAACCAATATTATATGTTATGTTTTTGCACTTGTTAATCCAATTATATGTCCGCGTAGTCTTAAAAGCGTCACCTTAGCCAAAAGATTGGATTGCCGAAAATGCGGAGCGATTGGTTTTCGAACCTTGATTTGATGTACTGAAGGTGTTTCATCCTAAATGGTTTTTACTCTCCCTACCCAAAAAGCGGGGGTACACTTTATCTAAATTATTTTTATCTAATATCTTACTATATTAACGTAATTAGTATATATGCCTATAACCTAAGGCATAGCGAGACGCCATGACAAGAAAAAGATATAAATCATCTAAGGTTAGTACTGTTCCCCTTAATTTAAAAGCCGTTTTACATACACATATTAAAATTTTATTCATTATTTCTCAACGTAAATGAAACCACCTTCCTTGCAAAACAATTACCTCCAGGCCCTGTCTTTAAACCTCCCCCGTCCCTTAACTCACAAACCTAACTCAGGAGGCGCAATAACTAGACCCATCAGACATTATCCTCAGCCCTTCTTCCGGATCATTGACTCCCATTGTATCTGCGGACTCAAATGTCCGTGAGACAAGTAAAACGCAAACCACTGGTTCATTTATTTCCAGTGAAAAAACGTACAAACTGTCACTTGCATTTGCGGTGTTCCTGATTGGCTACAAGATTTGGGGTTGGGGAGGGGGAGGGGGAGGGGTAGAGCGAGATGCTGACTTACGGGAAATGGTTGTTTTTATTTGTTTGTTTTTTCAGATTCCTTCTTTCTTTTAGAGATCTTTTTTAGTTAAAATAGTCAAAATAATTGAATTATTTACCACGTTCTGAATTTTGATCCCCTAAAAATTATCAAAAATGACCTTATAAATGACTTAAAAGTTCTAATAATTTACTTTAAGTTTTCAAATTATGCCTTAAAAATAAAACAATAACGTTTAATAAATGAACACGACTTAATCAAACAGGCTTTTCACATAATGTAAACTAAAAGTATATATAGCTTACAATAAAAATCATTTAACAATTATGCTCTTTCATTTTGCTAGATATAGCATCGATTTACAAATATCTCTTTCAGAAGTAATATCTACCTTCTTCCAAAACAATCCTCTACAGCCTAGTTGCAAGGACTCAGCAAGAATGTGTATTTTACAACCATTCAAGTAAAGAGGATACAAAGTTCATGGCCAACATTATCTTTGCATTGAGATAACCATGTGTTGAAAAAATGTATGCATTTAAAAATATTGATAGTATTTATAAATATACTTATTCAACATGAATGCCTTAACAAGACTCAAATGTGCCTAAAAATGTCTTAACATGACTAAAAAATAACGCAAATCAATAAAGGTGGACCTGGAATATTAAAATGACCAAAAAAGACCTCTAAAATAAACATTCATACAACTAAGGGATAATGAAAACTATTTATGTAAATATGAGAATTGTATATGATGAAAAAAAAAAACATGTCATCAAAATCAGTGTTCGGCTTATTATTATGTATTGATTAGTTCTACGCATGCTTAGTCCTTGACCATTTGACGGGAACACCAACATCTTTGACAGGAAATAAAAAAGTGTCACGTGGCCTTTTCAATCATATTATTAACTCTGTACGACATTAAAGGAAAAATTATACAGACTCCAAGACTTTTGGTTATGTTGGTGTATACATTTGATGATAGGTCTAGGAGTCTTAGCTATGCTATCAAAATAAACCAAATGTCTTTAAAACGCTTTTATCTTCGACAATTCTACGTTTCTTGTGTAATTCAATTTATAACATAGGTGAGAAATCAAATAAATATTGTATTTATATAAAGAAAATCAAAACAAAGCTTGATAAAAAGATTAAGAACCCAAATTAAAATCTGCATATACATTTCCTAAAGTCTTGTAATGTCTCCAAAAGCGAAACTCTCATCTAACCCTGATCTTCTGTCGCCAATGAATGGTCTTCTAGAACTTTTAACAGAGCGATGGTTGGTTCTAGAAGACAAACATTATCTACCTTCTCTTTCCTATCTCTCCATTTGTCTTGTGTTCTCTTCATTAACTCTTCATTTCCTGACTGCCGCTATCCTCCCTTCCGTGTCATTTCCTCCTTACCTCGTGGAGGCAAGAAAAAAAAAGTTCTTCGTAATCGCCCCACGTTCAAGACGGAGGGGATGAAAAAAAAAAAGACTTGCACTCGTGACATGAGGGCGCAAACATTCTGCGACAGGAGTGAAAATAGCGATGGCTCTCTGACGAAGAGTATTTGGGTGAACCTTTTTTTCTCTCTGGAGTTTGTAATCTTTTCGGGCATTGACAGATGTAATTGCCGGCCAAAATGGAGAACCTTTCCAAGTTTTCTAACCATCGTATGGTATTTAAATGAAGGGGCGTATTCCAGAGCAGTGTTTCAGCCATTTTATAAAATTGGTGTTACCTGGACAGTTTACTAAACTTAGAGAAACGTTTCTTTTTTTTTTAGCATTAAATTATTTATTTTTATTTTTACTTTTTATAAGTTCAACAGAGTGTTTATTTTGTTTTATTTAGCACCGCGTCTTACTACCCATTCGGGATATAGGCTTATGTACGTATTATGCCAATGATTTGAGGTATGAGTAAGGTTTAATTTAAAGAAAGTATATCCGCATTTAAGTGGAGGGAGGGCGGAAAACCATTCGGGAAAAACAACCACAGTACGCCTGACCGGGATTTAACCTCTATATCCCTGTCATTGGAACTCTAATATAACGCTAGAGTGACGCCTTATACCATGCGATCCCCAAAGCAGGTAATCTTAATGTTGGAATAGAGCATATTTATAAATTTGGTCTTTCAACGGTTGAATCTACTACTAAAGATGTAGCCCTAATTCATAATAAATCAAAATGTTGGTTTTGTATGAGAACTTATGCTCTTATTTCATTTCTAGTTCTACGAATTATGAACTGGTTGATAAACTATTCTTTAGTCAAACAATCCTACGAAATAGAACGCAAATTTTGGTTTTATCTGATCTATTTAAAATTTGTCAATACGACATATTTTAAATATATTAATTTATATTTAAATGATCTTGATAAAATATTAACATACTAAATATTAACGTACAGTACATGACTACTAGTTATATTAATAGTAGACCTCACTCCCGTCATCAAAAAAATGCTAAGTAGGTTTAGTTTTTATTGTTATAACAATTTTAAGATTTTTGTTTGGATTTTAGGTTGGAAAATCTCCTATAACTTCTATATGGATTTGAAATTAATATTTTTTATTGGTGATCAAGTTGTACAGAAAACTAATAAATACTATTACATATTTATAGAGTATAGCCTCTGTGTGTGTGTGGTTTAAGACGTCATTCTCGCAAAAGATATCAGAATTTAAAAAAAACATAATGACTCCACATTCTACATACGTCATTCAGCCTAGGATCAAAGAATGTCCGTGTAAAATTTCGTTAAAATTGAACATTGCATTTGTCAGTAATCGCAGAACAAAGGGCTGGACAGACAAACCAATTGCCACACAGTCGAGTTAGAACAGGACCTTTCACCACTCATCTAACTAAAGTCTCTAACTTAACTGTATCCTAGATAGTAAGTCAAGTCAATTACTACACCTGAATGATGTATCTAATTTCACAGCTCAGCGTATTTCAGTTTGTGGGTTAATAAATGTCTCATTATTATTAATTTTACAATGATTTATATTTCTATCTTTTTACTCTCCAAATAATCTTTTAATGTTGACGGCACCGCCAAATTAAAGATATTTTCCTCACTCTGCGGTATATATTTTTTTTGTATGGGAATGACAGTTATAAATTATGAAAACCAATAAAACCATCCTCATTAATTGTCTTGTCATGTCATCATTTATACTAAGGCGGCTTGATAATATTTCCAGACATTTACTTTAATCTAAGAACTACAACATTTCACGTGAAAAATCGTTGAATATAAGTTAATTTCACATTTTCTTTGATAATTAAAAAATATTAATTTAAAAGTATAAAATGAAAAATTATTTAGTCATGTAACGACATATTTTCATTCTTCTACCCCTTTCCCTCTGAGTGAGCCATAATATAAAACAAACCACTTAAATAAGGAAGACTTCTTGACGTCTCCAACGTGTTTAAGCGCTGTGGTATCTCCCTTACCGATTTATTTCTGTGTGTCCACCATGTTTGATTGAACGTGTTAAATAATAGTAATATAATAGTAAAATAATATATACCCGCTTCAGTAGTCACATTGTATAAGGCAGTACTCTCACAGTAGAATAGATTGCTGATGACTGGGTGATAGTGGTATAACATATTAAAACATGGCATCGTTTGTTCTAAGCTGGTTTGCTAATGTTTCCAGACATTTACTTTATTCTCAGAACTACGACATTTCGCCTGAAATATAGTTGAAAATTAGTTAATTTCACATTCTCTCTCACCACGAAAATGAGGGTACACTTCCTCTAATTTAGACATGTCTCATCCATGATTCATTAGCGTAATTAATACATGCGTACAACCCAAACGGTCAGTAAGACTCAGTGGAAAAAGAAAAGAGCCATGTCAGCTCTAAGGATGTATTTACGAATACAAATGAATGCATATATTTAATATATAATATCTTTAATATATTTCTATACTATTGAGTCATATAATGTAAGAGTATTCCATAATTGTTCTTTAAGAAGAAATGCCTTTAGATAATATAGATTTACAGCCGTATAGTGAATTTACTAAATTCACTATGCTTAAATAATCGGGATGTTCTAAAGGGGAATATATTATGGTGCTTTTAAATAAACATTATGTTCTCTGTGAACAGTTTTTCTCCTATACTAGGTTATATATGATACCACTAGCCTCCAATCTTCAAGACACACACGTAACAAGTTAGTTTGGTCTTGGAAATTGTGCTCACATCTCATGTCCAAAAGTAATCGCCTTAAGACAGCGCGGCAAGTAGGAAGGCCATTAAATACTGGGGAGGAAAGAAAAAAAAAATCTCTGAGAGACTAGACTTGTCCCGTAAATCCATTTCTTACCACGGTTGGGGAACGAAATCTTAGTGTCGGGAAATCTCATGATGTAACATTATAGCAACTGCAGGCTTTCGGTTGAGATTGTAATGAATGTAAGGAGAGTGCCATCTTTGGGGGAGGGGGGAAGGCGGAAGTTATATTGCGAGTTCGAAGGAGTAAGGTTAAATTATCGAAATGTTTTAAACAAAGGACATTCTCCAATCAGCCATCATAAATTCTCAGTCTCAATTTTAAAATTTTGCTTCAACAGAATTATACGATCCCTCGACAGTATAAATATCTGATGACAATTGTGTAACCATTTGGCTCTATATAATGAAACCATTCCAATCCAGTCAGTCCTGCTTGGTCTATTTCTATTAGACCAAAGACAGGATGGTCAATTTTATAATCTGGTAGTTCATAGATCATGAATAGGGTCATACATAAGGATGCTTTTTTTTAAGGAGTTTAAATTCTCCCGAAAGTATTATTAGTAAAGTATGTTTGTATACCTTTTGAATGCCCGGGTTATCAATTAATTGGACTCTTGTAAAACCCATAACACTATCACCTGATTGGGGACTTCCCTACGAGCAACCATATATAGTAATATAGTAATTTCCTCAACCCAAAATAAATTTCTGGGGGTGATACCAGAGTTAATCTATATATGAAATATCCCCCCCCCCCCACCCCCGTATAATTTTAGATCAAGATTTCAGAACATTGGTTCTGCTCTTATCAGACTTTTTTTTAAAAGTATCATCCGGATAATTGAACGCGAGTGCGAAATTTTCCAACAACACTATCGTAATCGGTGAGTCTAAGAAACGTTACACCTAGACCTAATATTAGAGCTACTTCTTCTCTTCTTGGACAGACCACTATTTCGTCACCACAACCAAACGGCCTTGCTTGGACCTAGCTATAGCTCATCTACGGTGTTATTCTAGGTAAGTGACAGTTAACAGAAGGTAATGCAAACGTTGGTTGAAATTATTAAAAAAAATTGATAACACTTTTAATTGATAGTATATATTTGTAGCTTTAGCACCACGTCTTACTACCCGTTTGGTGTATACGCTTATATTATAATCACACCAATAGGTTAGGTATTAGGAAAGCTTAATTTAGAGGAAATGCACACACATTTGCGTAGAGGGAGAGTGGGAAATAATTTAAGGAAAATTCTCTCAGTGCACCCTATCAGGATCGAACCCTGATCTCACCGTCTTCGGCAGTTTAGTCCAAAACGGGAATAGTGCGTTAGACCACGCGGCTACTGAGGCGGGTCATTAATAGTATATAGTTTTACTAAACAAATAAACATTTTTCCAAATGGGTTGACATTAGTGACTCTCGGCCAATATTTGAAATACAGAACCTTCCACCATTTGGAAATTACTTACACTCCCATTGTAGATAAGCTACATGACTGTTTCTCAGCACATCCTCTGGAGGAGAGAATAGGGAGGTAGGGGAGTTGAGCTCCCTCTAACTTAGTTTGAGGATGACCTTAAAAATGTTAGTATGTTTTCTATAAATTTTACTTTCCATATCCCAACACACTGATGTAAATTTGCGGGAAGCCCGTTAGGGAAGCAAGATGCAAAGCTACTTAAAAATATAAATAATTCTAACCCCCCATTAGACTAACCCGGATGCCTAACGTGACTCAACAAATTGTAGGAGCAAAAATAATAAACAATTATTTGAGAGAACTTAATCATGATTAAAACGGGTAAAATACCATCAGGTGGTGTAGGTTAAATATTTACGCAGCCTTATTTGAAATGTAGTAATAATCTAGTGAAATGTATTATTATTATTATTATTATTATTATTATGTGCCATCAGAAAAATGTGTCGACCTACACTGACTATACAGTCCACTTTTCATAAAAAGTTAGAAAAGCTACTAGATCAACTTTCACACATTCATATATCAAAACATATCATCTGCAGCTGTCACTTTTGTTAGATTTATCAATAGGCCCACCTAAATAATAATAATATCAATATTGGCATACAACATTGCATTTATAAAAGGCCCTTCCTACGAAAATTGGACTATATAAGCTGCAAACACAGTTTATTAGACCAAGCTTGCATCGTATAAAGGGGAATATATGTTCCCCCATTCGACCTACTAGCAAGAAACTCACAATAGAATCTTCCAACCACTACTATTTGAGAATCCTTTCAGACGACATCCTCCAGTCCCTCGCCATCTCACCCACACGACCCACCCTTATTTTTATTTTTCTTAGACCATCCATTCTTCCCTTGCATAGCTCGTCACCCGGAACCTCCATTCTCACTCCTTCCGGTTTCCGGGAGCGTTTTCTCCATGATGTCAGCCATTTTGTCGGACAGGATAAAATGGTGATGGCCACCATATCCACGGCTCCGGAGAGTCGGCGGCTCTTTGGGGTTCCCAACGGGGGTTTCTGAGATGTAGACGCAAAATAAGGGGTAGCATACACAGCACGAATGATGCTACCCACATAGCAGATTGGATTAGGTTTTTTTTTGCTATCAGTTCACGCGGGTTCATTGTATTTTAAAGCTGAGAACAATTCGCTTTGCTTGAGGAACTCGGCTATGGCAAAGATCTAAGAGCTGTTCACATATTAGAAACTATTATTATTATTACTATTATTAGCACCGTGTATTACTACCAATTCGGATTATACGTACTTACGCTAATGTGTAATGGTAGGGTGATTGTGAGATGAAATGGAGGACCTACAGTTTAACGTGGGATCCAAACCACGGTGGAGGCCTGGCACTGCACACATTCACAAGTTGTGATTAATATACTTCTTGTCAGAGGTAAATGAAGGGTTTGACAATCAGTTAATTTGTGCTGGGACCGAGGATTAAACCCTGGAACCCCAACACAGAAGTCTGACACCTTACCCTTAGAACAATCTTAGATACATTGGTTCAGATTTCAGTTGTGTCAAATAAATTGTCTTTGTGTCTTGTAAAATGAGGCAGGGTCCATATGATTTTTAGATGACTAGAATCTCAGTCCCAGATGATAAAAACTTTATTAGTACCTATAAAAACATATTTTAATCCTTTTCGGTGGCCGCATTGTCTAAGGCATCACTCTCATAATATACTAGACTGCTAATGACGGGGATATAAAGGTTAGAGCCTTTTCGAGTGTAATGAGGGTGGTTTTTTCCTAAATAGTTTCCCATCCAATCTCCGCGAAAATTTGGATACACTTCTCCTAAATTAAACTTCAGTCATACATAACCCGTTAGAATAATTAGTAGATATTAGTGACCAAAATGGGTAGTATACGCGGTGCTAGCAAAGTAATTAAATTATTTTAAAACAAATTGATATAAGTATTTCTACTTAATCGTTATATTAGACTGTAACGTGTACCGTATTTATTATTCACCGAGAAGAATCATCTAACTAGCCAATGCCTTTAATTGGGTTTGCTACTTGATATTTTACTAACTTGACAACTCTTTACTATTCCCTCCAGATTATAGATGTGGCAATAATTATTAACATTTATTTCATTTTGCCAAAAGGAAAGATAAAGTGATTACTTTGTTAAGATGTTTTCTCAATTACATGACTATGACCTATTTAGATCGTTTGTGAACAAACAGTTTGAAATATTTTTAAATAAGTTATATTCCCCTTAAATAAACTTTCTTTGAACTTAATAATTACTTAGGTATAATAAATCGAAATATTCTTGAAGCTGTATTTATGAATGAGAACTAAAACAATTCTTTTTTAGTGAAGGCTTTTCTTAATCACCAAATTGCATTCACAAGGAATTATAATTCATTTTGTTTATTCATTATTTGGTATAGTTTCTTTGTAAACTCAATTAATTACAATGATTTTTTTTAAATTATTCAATTTAAAAATTAAATCGACTCAGTTTGCTGATAAGGCGACTACCACGATGAATAAGCTAGTGGCCGTTTTGTGAACCTGGAGTCACTGGATAAATTGACTGGAAATAAAAGCTCTGCGCCACTGCCATCTCTTAGACAACTAGAGAACTACGAACTCTTACGCAAACGCGCCTTCGAATAGAGGGAAATTCAAATACAAGGGTAGAATTAGAATTTTTATATATTTTATACCTGTCGTTCGGTTATTAACGATGAACAAAAGCTCCCAATATTAAATAAAGCTGTGATAGCTCATTCAATGAAGTTTTAAAACGCTCTTTAATAGGTTGGAGGAATAGCTAGGTCTATAGTGTGTTAGGCATGAGGAAGTTTCAATTTAGAGTGTACCCTTATTCGCGTGGAAAAAGAGTGTAAACCAATGTAGGAAAAACACTAAGTACGCCTGTCCGGGATTCAAACCTCATTCTGGCCATCATCAGCAATCCAGTCTATTGCGGGAGTGACGCCTTAAACTTTGTGGCCATTGAAATGGGTCGTACTCATAATAAATACGCAATGTACCCAAGGTTGAAAACTACTTTTCTATTATAATAACAGAGGAGTATCTCACAAGGGACTGTAACCCTTGTGTAAAAATACCTGTAAGCATAGTAATATAAACAAGTACCTCCAAAATATTTATAGTTTTATGAAATATTTTTACCAGATTAATAAAGCTCACAAAAACTTACATTGTCATTTAAACGTTTAAGCTAACCACATTTATGGAAGTCGGCGAAAACTTGAACAGCTTAATCTTTATGAACAGTGAAGCTCCAAAGATGGAAAGGATCTTTAATTACACATATATAGAGAGATAGACATATATATAGATATATATACCCGCTGCAGTGGCTGCGTGGTCTAACAAGCTACTCTTGCGATCAGGCCCGTATCCAGGGAGTGGGGGCCCGTGGTGATGAAGCCCCCTGAAATCTAAACAAATATTAAAAATTATGATAAAAATATATAAAATTATCTTGAATAAAAATAGATGATTTAACTCTGCTTAAGCTACATTTTTAATTTCCAAGAGAGTAAACTTATTTCATTATTTACTTCAAATGTGTTTCGTTGTTTTCGGGTAATTTAAAAAGAATCATCCACCGCTGTTTCGCATTGAGATGACCATCGTCATCGGACAATATTTGAGGAATGAGGCCCTCCCAAAAGAAAATTCTGGATACGGGCCTGCCTGCATTGGGCTGGATGCTGATGACGAGGAGATTGAGGTTCAAATTTCGGTCAGGTGTTCTGAGCTTTTTCCAAAAGTGTTTTACACTCTTCCTCCATTCAAATGAGGGTACACTTCCTATTAATATAATCTTACTCATCCCTTAAACCACTAACGTAATTAGCACATAAGCAATAGCCAGAATGGGTAGTAAGGCGCACTGCTTAAAAAAAATTATGGATATAAACCGTATCAAGTAATACACCCGCAAATTTTTGAAAACTGACGTCTGGGCACAGGAATCGAAGAAGTGACCTTTGACATAGCGAGCCAATGCTCTACCACTGGGATTTATAGTCATGTGAAAATTAACAAATTAGGCTAGAGGTAGTAATTACTTTTTTCATATCATGAGAAAGTATTGTGATCGCGAAATAAATTAATCGTGAGATTATGAAAAATATTTACGTTTTATGTCAACACGAACAGAAAAAATTGGATTTTACAATTTCTTTCCGTCCGTCTGTCATCCCCAGCCATGAATCCTAAACGGTTTGATGGATTTTGTTCGAAATTGATATTTACATTTTATAAGGCTATACCATAAAAAAAAGTTTTTTTTATTTATTTTTAACCTAACCATTCATTTGAGGATAGTTTACTGATGAGTAGATTTTTGTATTACAAAATTTTTCGAGAATGGCTTTAATGATTTAGTTCAATATACACGCAAAGGGTTTAACATGACCAATAGCACCATATAGTTAGTTTTTGGGCAAAAATTTTTTGAAGGATAGCTTACTGATGACTGATTTTTCGATTGTTTAAAATATTCTACAAATGGCTCAAATAATTTGGTTCCAAATGGGTATTTTGGGAGTGTTTTACAAGATAATTAGCACCAGGCTATATATTTGTTATTTGGGTCTAAAAACTACTGTATGGGGTTTCTTAAACACATATTAGAGTTTTTTAGGGAGAAATATTACATTTGTGAATTAATCAATGTACAATGCTTTTATAAAATTATAAAGTTGGGAAGACCTAGACGCAGATAAGATGAAAGCATTAGAATGGACCTTAAAGAGAGAGGGTGTAGTGAGGTTGACTAGATATAACTAGCTCAAGATAGATGTCGTACTTTTGCGTGTCAATGAGCGTCCAAGCTCCTAAT
This sequence comes from Timema douglasi, assembly GCA_901482245.1. Taxonomy (NCBI): domain Eukaryota; kingdom Metazoa; phylum Arthropoda; class Insecta; order Phasmatodea; family Timematidae; genus Timema; species Timema douglasi. Next base: position 106,276 of record CABEEJ010002146.1, read on the forward strand.
GGTATGGAGTAAATAACTATTACTACACATTAGTGCCATATTGTTAGCTAGATAAATTTGCCATTATTATATCAAAGAGAAAATAGGAATCGACATTACGAGGAGAAACAAAAAATCGGTCAAGCTCTCCGATCGGAGATTGAATCCCAGTCTCCCGTATAGGAGTCAGCCACGGTTCCGCTAACATATGCATGTAATTGTCATAGTGAAATCACGAGTTATTCAAGAATAGCTGTTCAAATTAACATTTTTAGAAAATCCAACTAAAAGTTATCTATTGAAGCGGTGTTTGGTTTGTTTAATGGCTGATTTGAATTTTGCTTTAAGCACTGCAAAAAGTAGTGTCCCATCCAACTTAACAGACAATCTTAAGGATAACTAACGGGAATATTAGGTACACGATTACATTTGAACTAGAAATTGTATTGAAATGTAGTTTTCTGAATTACTAAATACATCAGATTAGGCTATTCTGAAACATTTCTCTGCCAAGAATAAAAATATGTAAAGGACTAAAGTGTTCTCGGAATGGATGATTTAGAGGGATAGAGGGAGGGGATGCAGGGACAATCCTCTTCGAGAACAAGGTGACCACTTTCTTTTAAACCAACGCCCTCCATTTTGATTAAGAAAACCCGAGAATCTCCAAGCTCCCATCTGTTTCGACCAAACAGAGAGAAATGTTTCCATCGTATGAAGGTGAGGGGGTTTGTTTGGTAAAGGGGTGTAGAGAGAGGGAAAGACGAGCGCGAACGTCCCGGAAGTTATTGGAACGGCCGTGTTAGGCGTCCCGGGCTTAAATCCCGGGAGAGACGTGAAACCAATTTGCATGATCCCCCAGGAGCTTTCCATCTGGCTCAGCCGTACCCGTGAGGAGGCAGGGAAGGGGAAGGGGGGTAAGAGGAGTGGTTGGAAAGTTCACCAGTGATAGCTTTACAACTCAATCTTACGACTGTAGCGCTCGTGGCGGTGAAGCGGGTGAATTATTCAAATCCTTCCCTAACGCCCCAACACCCCCCTATGTAACGTCCAGCTACGGCAATAAACTCTCATACATGGGCCTTTTCTTCCCTTTCTTATTTTTTTAAATCTTTATTTGACCTTTAATCGTGAGCATAACTTTTTTAAACAAATATTCAGGTTTTTTTATCAGTCTAGTCTAGCTTTTTGTGTCTATAAGCAAAAGCTTATTTTTTTTAGTAGAGTTTGACAAATTATCTCGGGTGGGTAAAGCTACTGCCTAGTAATCGTTTGGGTGTTGGGTCGATTTCCGGGAATGGTAGAAAATTCAGTGTTAAATTGTATTGGTCGGCTTTTACACTTCGCCCATCCCTCCAAATCCCCTCACGCACCTAAACGCCATTCGAGTCTTAATATCTCCATTAAGGGTGATAAAATTCAAGGAGAGCCCACGCCTCAAGCCACTTGACCACGTTTTTTTTAATGTAAACCACGTATTACCAACCATCCGGATTATTGGTATATATATATATATATATGGGGCCCTTCACTAAAGGGGTAAGAATGGGGAAAACAATAATTGAACGATGGTGTACTCTAATTAGTGAATGATTGAGACTTAGAAAAAACTACCTTAGAATACCTAAAACTAGACGGAATTTAAACCCTAAATTTTCCCTGCCATCTGAAAAACTACACAATACGAGTCTGAAGCCTTTGTCTTCGTGAGCACTAGTAAATGCAGAGTTCATGACATCAATGGTGTCGGGGTGTCATTTAATCTTGCACCACGACAGTAAATTTATTCAACTTTAAGATACATATAAATCTTGTGAAATTAATACTATCACACTTAGCTCTTTCCCTAAACAAAAAAAAACTTCATCAAGCCCCCAAAACCTCAAGGTCATCTTAAAACACTCCCTCCCAATTCACAGGTTCAGAAGGGAAAAGCCTCTTCAACTGTCACACTGTCCGTCTTACTTCTGAACCTTTCCATTTCTTGTGACTCACTATCTAGCTCGTTCGCTTTAAACCTTGTCTTGGGTTGTTTTTTTCAGTATTATTTTAGAGTGCCATAAAACAGCTCATTGCAAGGTGTTTAAAGAGCCATCAACCATTCCCTCGACAGTAAAACTGTCGGGGTTGACTTCTCCCAAGAAATAATGATGAGGAAAGCTTAGTTTTACTATCGAATTGTGAAAGATAAACGACAATGTTTACCACACCTATACTCCATTCACGGTAGGAATTACTCTCTGCAAGGTCTTTTTACCTACCAATTTCCTACTATGTTATATATTTCTGGTAGGGAAAAAGGCCTTTCAGAAAGCAATTCTTACACAAAACAGACTTTACCTGCTCACACTTACAAGTAGCAAGGAATATCTTTTTAACATAACCGGAAAATTTAGCTTAGTTATATAACGTGTAATCTACACCCTGATTTGATGGTCACGAGATAATTTTCCCGAGAGGCCGAAAATATTTTTAAGGAGTATCAAGTCTAAAGCGTTCCCGATGAGTTTTTTTTTGCTCTGGTTTACTTTCTCATATCAAGAGAAAGTATAGTGATTGTGAAAAATCTAGCTATAGATTATTTTTTTTACGTTTCATTAAGTGATCATGAGCCTAAATAGTTGATTTTGTCTGTCTCTTCATGTCTGCCTGCTTTTTTGTTCAAACTTGATATTTAGATTTTATAAGACTATACAAAAAAAAATCTTATCTTTACGGTAACCCTTCAATTATTAAGGCTAGCTTACTGATGAGTAATTATCTTTGGATCCAATTTTTTTTAAATTGCCTTAATAAATTTCTATAAAATGCTTATCCATAATGGGATTGACAAAGAAAATATCACTTTATAATTGTTTTTTGGATAAATTTCGTTTAAAGGTAGTTTATTTAATAATTCATTTTAAAAAATATATAAAGATTTTACAAATGTCCATAATAATTTAATTCCAATTGGGTCTCTTGGTATTGATTGACATAAAAAAGAGACTATAATTATTTTTGGGATAAAATCTTATTCATGGATGGTTTATTGATGAGGGATTTTACAAAAACTTGAAATATTTTACAAATAGTTCTAACGATTTGGTTCTAAAGGGGTATTTTGGTAGTGTTAAGACAAAACAAAAAAACACTGTTTAGTTGTTTTTGGGGTAAAAACTTATCTACTGGTAGTTTATTGATTACCTATTTTTCAAAAACTGAAAATATATTTAAAATTATTTAAGAATTTGGTTCCAAATGGATATCTTGGGAATGCTTGACATAAAATAACCCTATATACTTTGTTTTGAGTAAAAATCAATAAACGGTCTTTTACTAAGGAGAGATTTTTGAAAATTCGAATTATTTTGAAAATGGCTAAAATGATTTTGCCTAAAGTGTAAGATCTAGGGAGTGTTTGACATGACATAAAAAAAATATATATATAAGTGTTCTAAGAGGAAAATTTGGCTATTTATAGTATACTGTAGGTTTTTTTAACATAATATTTAAAAAAATAGCTCTGGAGATTTGTTTCAAAATCTGTATCGGGAAACTATCTTACATATGAATAATAATGTATCTTTATTTATATGGAAATTTACTAGGAAATTTAACCGCATTTGATGGTCAGTGGGAGGGGAGGAGTAGGGATGAAGAGAGATCGGAAATCAATTTAGAATAATAAACCTACACCCTGTCGTTATTTGAACACCAACCTCCCCGTCACCACCAAACCAGGCTATACCGTTTTTACATTTTGCCCATGTCCCCACAAATTAAAGTCTTGGGAGAAATGCACCCTCATTATTCCAGAGAGAGAGTAATGTGCCATATTTAGCAAAAATCGCCATCAGAACACATCTGCCAGGATTTGAATCCAAACCATCCCGTAGCTGCTGAACCGTACGAGCTGGAGGTTTAGTCTGCGTGCTCACAATAGCTACTTTTAGATTAAATTTACCCACATTCTAATGGAGCGAGAGCGCGAAAAAATAAGAAGTAGAAACCATCCACCACACACCCAATCATGATTTGAGCCCCATTTTCCTCCTCACCGGTAAATCAGATTAGATGATCTTGACGGTTTGGACGGGTGTTCACAGATTCTGGTTTCACAGAAAAGAATTTAACTACCTAAAATAATGGTGGCTGTGTCTATTCTAAAATCAAATTAATTTGTAAACATGGATTTACCATTTTCAATCTTTTCCCACTACATCAGGCTGCTAATAGACTTGTGTTAAAACGTGTTCATATAAATTAATATAATATAGTATATAGTGGAACGCCAGACCTCCACCGTGGTTCGGATTCTACGTTAAGCTGTAGGTCCTCCAATTCATCTCGCAATCACCCCAACATTACACATTAGCGTAAGTGCATATAAACCGAACGGGTAGTAAACGCGGTGCTAATAATAATAATAATAATTATTATTATTATTATTATTATTATTATACAGTATGTAGGTAGAACTAACATTACTAAATATTACTACAATTTAATTTATACTTGATAAACTTACTAATTAATTTTTCTTGTTTTTTTTTAATACGGGGCATAGTAAAAATTGTTATTCTTGGTTCAGGCACTCCCTCCTTTTTATCCCGCTTCCCTTTCACCCCCACTCTTACATTCTATACACATTCAAGCCTCATATCTCCTTATTAATAACCAACCAACACACTATACGCGCCCTCGCGCATGCGTGGGCTTGTACGCTACAGCAACACCGCGGTTAGTACGTATCCAAACTTCATTACGACTAATAATTTCATTACGCTAGATTACGCGACACGGGTATGCGCTTCTATTGCGTTCCGGGCGCTAAGACCACATCTCCTATGCCACAGTAGAACCCCCCTTGCCCCGTACCCCCTTGCATACCCTTCACATTATCTACATTCCAATTATCTGAGCGCACAGCCTAATGCAAAATACCAGAGCAAATACAACCACTAGTATGCTACGAGTAATTATTCACGTGTAAAAAAAACAAAAAAACAATAGTATATGCAGCCACGAAACGTTGAATATAAACTGCACCAACAAAGGGATTGGAAAATTAATATAACATTATAGTTTTATAAGACCGTGACCTCCCTCTCGCCGTACATAGGATTGCCGATGTCAGGGAGATAGGGGGTTATTATCCAGGTCAGGTGCGCTGAGGAATTTTTTTAAATGGGTTTTAAATCTACCTACACGAAAATGCGGGTCCATTTCATATAATGTAACCTTCCTCATCCCCAAATCATTAGTGTAATTAGTAAATACAAGTATAATCTAAACAGTAATACGAAGCAGTGATAAAAAAGAAAATGGTATGGCACAATTGCATAAACTTTCTCGTATTGTATATTCTTGCTTCGAAGATAGTTTTCAAAACTAGATTTTGAGTAAACTACTCTTAAGTATGTTTTCCTTATAAAAACAAACACATCATCTTGCTAATCACAATAATCACTATTTATATATTAAGTTTTGAAACCACATTGTTAAAATATATTTTACATTTAAATTTTCAAAAATAAATGGTTTTTAAACTACCTAAAAATATTTGTTATTTGTAAAATTAAAAACGTAGGGCTTGGTATTATTTATCTTGTAAAACTATTCACAAACTCCCATTTTGAATTCAAATTTCAAGGTCAATTTACAAAACATTCAAATTTTCTATAGTCTGTTATGAGTAAACTACGATAAATAAAGTTACATAATTATTGATATTATCAAATAGTCCCCTCCAACGTCAATTTTGAACCAAATTAATAAAGCCTATATTTAAAAAAATTCAAATTAAAAAAGACAGCTATCAGTAGACTTTCAAAAGCCAAGTTTACCCCCAAAAATATATGCAGCTTAATTTTTCATGTTCATGTCAAATATTACCCATACATTTTAAGCAAAATATTTATAGAAATTTTCAAAATAGTTCAAACTTTCAAAAGTCATTCATCAGAAAATGAACGACCCCGTATATAATTTTTTTTTTACCAAAAATCAATTACACAGTGTTATTTATCAGGTCAAACACTGCCAAAATACCCGTTTGGAATCAAATCAGTTGAACCATTTGTAATATGTTCGAAGTTTTTGAAAAATCAGTCATCAGTAAACCACCCATGTATGAGTTTTTACCCGAAAATAATTTATACATTGTTGATTTTTGTACCACATAAAATAATATATATGTTTTAAGGCATAACCCTATATATAGTAGGCCTATCTAAACACCAAGTTTGATTTTTAAAAAACCTACCAACCGTTTTGGATCCGTTGCCAGGGACAGACATTAGACATAGAAAGAGAGAAAAACAGAACAGTCAACTCCACACTTTTTGGATTAGTATTCACATAAAACATAAGGATTCATCATAATCTCGAGATGGATTACTTAACGATCACAATACGTTCTCCTGATAAGCTAGCAAAAATACATTCAGTCCAATGATTATTTGAAACACAAACTAAAAACAGCTTAATACCGACATACTTTATTTTTTTGTTGAAAAACGGATCAATAAGATTAATATTCCCGAGTTGTGTCAAGAAACAAATCACCATAAAACAAAAACAAAACACGCGCGTTCGATTCACCTAAGTTATTTCAACTCATTTCATACCAGTAGATATGACTGTTTGCTAGTATCTCACTTTGTAAGCGCATGCGCACTTCAGGAGTCTTGTTGGTTTCAAAATGTTATCGGGTCTCCCCAAGCTGATGCTGTCTCGGAGAAAAAGGAAATCAGAAGTCGCGCCAAGAAGACAACGATTAAATCTTTTGATTGGTTTTAGTCATAACATCTACAAAAACCCATATTTTGTAAAGAGCTTTTAATTTTGAAAGTTGTTGTTTTGAGCAATTTGGCCTTTATTAAGAATAATTTTATTAAATTAAAAGGATGCAATTTTTTTCGTTAGGG